>JAQFZX010000958.1:0-39805 GCA_034682405.1 Hydroisotoma schaefferi | reverse complement strand
TCCGGTTTAATTCCCCAGGGGGTTCGGGCCATTTGAAACAATAATTCCCCAGGGGGATTAAATCGGGAAATACGGTAACCAAAGGAAAAGAAACCTAAAATCTTACTAAAAAAATGTATAGTTTCCAGAAAAGTGTTCAGAAGAGTCGAGTCTGAAATGATTGAAATGTAGAAGAGAACATTGTGTAAAAGATTGTATAGTGTAAATATGAGGTGTGAGTGAGGGTGTGAGGGTTGGGTATTGTGAGTGGTTGTTGTGCCTCATAAGGGTAGAAGAGAGGGATCGGCTTGGGATATTGGGTTCCGGGCGTTCTCGTCTGCAGTTGTGGTCGGTCGGTCGGTGAACGGATCTCCTCCTCACCTCCTCATCTCCAGCACATCCACAACACCACCACCACCAGAGGAGATGACCCAGGGTCAAAAGTGTTCCGTCGTCACTGACCTCCTTATTCCCCCCTCATCAGGGGGGGTTAGGAGGGTGAGGAAAAAAATGGTATCTGAGGTCGTGGTGGCCTGGTCCATGAGTCTACTCAAAAAACACACACCCCATCTCCTCACTTGTTGTAGTGGACGGGGTGGGGAGGGTGGGGGTCGGTGTCATTGGAAGGGTTGTCTTGGTCTCGCCGACCCCACCCACAATCTTCTTGACCATATCCAGGTAAACTATTATTTGTTTTGTTTATATACCAACCAGGAGGATTTAACTCCAGTAAATATATATATACTACCCTCACTTTCACCACTTAGCAGAGGAGTTAAACATTTATTAGAGTAGGAGGATGTTTTGATGGGGGCAGGTCAGTTGAGGTCAGGAGGTCAGGCCAGTTAGTAGGGGCCGGATAGTAAAATATGTGGGGTTTTTTGGAGTGAGGGGGGGTCTCTGTTGTTGTTTTTAAATTCCATTATTTTTGTTAGTTGAGCTGCACCTGGTGAGTGGTTGTAGTTAACTCAAGTAGTACAATTTGGACCTCACTCTACTACTCATATGAGGAGTAAGGAGCTAGACATTTTATAGAGTGCTGTTTCATGGGAGTACGAGGGTACACTGACCCCATAGTTTTGTAATGTACCCCTTCCCATTCCAGATACCCCCTATCCTTTACATGTTAAGCAGGCCCCGCCCACCCATACCGCTTCCTATCCTTCAACAATTCTACCCCCGGATACCCCTTTCGTGGATGGGGGAGGGAGGCAGGTCAGTGTTAAGGTCAGGCTCATTAGTAGAGAGGCACGATAGTAGAATATGGTGGGTTTTTGAGGGGGGATCTCGCTTGTTATTATTCCATAGTTATCATAGACACAACCACCACAAGGGGGTACAAATAGCATTGCAAGATATGAAGGGGTGTGGCTGGGTCTGCCTAACATGTAAAGGATAGGGCCTTGGAGGTGTTCCTTCCATAGAGTACATTTTCAAACGGGAGAATACAATCTACCCATCATGACCCCCCCCCCCCCCATGGTTCCTCCTATGTTAGTTATTGTATTAAAGAGTGATGATGATATTTAATAAATAAATAACTGCATATTTATGTATTTATTATTATTATTATTATGATTAGACGGTGCACGTGAGTTGTCAGGTGAAGGTTGAGGGGTTTGTCTGTCAGTGGGTGGGGTGCAAGGTTCAAGGGAAAAAGTCATCCTCCCTCTCATGGCTTGAACGTCATGTCCTTTCCCATAGTGGACACAAACCCTTCAAGTGCATCTTCCCTGGATGTGGCCTCTCCTTCTCTGCACAGGTTAATATTCATCTAATCTAATCCTATCTAATCTCATCTAATCCTATCTAATCTAACATTGTGGTGGGTGTGGTTTATTATATAGGGAGGACTGGAGCGGCATGTCAATAGTCATATCACCACCAATGGAACCACTCTCCAGACTTCACTCTCCAGTCGCAAACTAGACCCTTCCAGTCCCTTCAAAAATGGAAGGAGGAAAAAACAACGATGTCGGAAGCAAAGACTCAATATCGGTTCGTACCCCCGTACCCCTCCTCTATTTTTACTAACTTTCAGCACCTAAACATCCACACGGCCAGATTAGACATTAGTGGACATTAAATCTGGACACCCTCCTATATTCCCAGTTTAATTCGTAATTCGAGAGAGATTGTATTTAAATAGTGGTTTTTGTAATTTCAGCCGGGCAGTACGTCGACTTTGTTGACAAGCGAATGATGGAAGTGATCAAGCATCGGATGGCCACCTCAGTTAACTTTCACAACATCTCGGGACACGAGTCCGTCTTCTACGGACAGGTGAGTGGTCGGGCCAGTTACCCCCTCCCCCACCCACCGAGTCAACCCTTTCTTTCTGACCATTATAACTTTATAATTTACAGGTGATTGCCCGACGGTCGGCTGAACGAGAGGAACCCCAAGTACTTGTTCATTGGCATCCACAGTCCATGTAAGTTTTTATTAATTAGTTATAGTGAGTATTATTATTGAGAGTAGTTAGTAGTTAAACTTTTTCCTCTCTCCCACAGAATTCCGGATGAATGGATGAGTAGACGGGAGTATCGGGGGACGAAGAACGTCCCCTTGACAAGTCTACCGAAAGATAAACTCCCTATTCTATTTCCAACCCTTCTAAACCTGTCAACAACCAGTCCACCGGGATCGAATAAAGGGTCTCGGAAGTGGCCGCCTGGCTCCCCCCTCTCGTCGTCTTCTTCAGGGTTGTCGTCCCCGTTGTCAATGCCCTCTACCCCCTCGTCATCCTCCCTCGAATCCGACTTTTCGTCTCTGCTGGTGGGCCTTAGAGGGAGCAGTAGCAGGAGCAGTAAATCCTCCTCCGCCTCCTCCACCTCCTCCAACTCAACAGAAGAACAGTTCAAACTGGTCGACACGGAGGAGGACGAAGGGATAGGTCACTGTAAGCCCAAGAAAACAAAAAAGCGGACCTGCTCCTGCCTCCTTTCCAGTGGTGGTGGTGGTGGAGTGTTAAAGCCTAAACCAGAGCTAGCCCAACGGTCCTTCATCAAAGCCCCCCTTTTTTACGAAGACGAGGGGGAGGAACTCCAAGACTGGGCCACAGATCTCCTAACTCAACACTTTACCTTGTGACAACTCCCACAACCACCTCCTCCCCCTCGACATTAAGCATCTTTATTAAGTAGACAAACAACCTCCAGGGTTATTTTTTATTATTTTACGACAACGCATATCGCAAGCACGACGACGTCCTATGTCTAATCTAAATCGGATTAAAACTCCAAGATTAGAGGCTCAAAGCCTCGCCCGCTTATCAATCCGTGTTCAGTACTATAACTATAAATTAAGGCCAACAGACGCTCAGGGTCAAGGTCAGTGAATAGTGACGTACAAAAAAGTTGTTAGCATTTAATATATTACTTGGGTTTTAATTTACTACAAAGGAATCGATGATATTTTTAAAAGTCTGGATTATCTTATTTAATTTTAATCAACACACAAAGTAAGTTCCATCGCTACTGCCTATTATTATTATTACTTTTATATTTATTTTACCCAAGAGGGTCCCAGCCTTTCCCCCATAGAATCTAGAAAGAGGGAAGGGCTTTTTAATATTTCCAAACCACACCCACTTGAGTTTCTTACTTGTAATTCTTAAATCCCCCTTCACAACCACCACCACTACTACTACTACTACAACAATAGTACGGACATGAAATAGTTATAAAAAAGGGATAGGTGGTGGTGCCGCACCCACTAACCTAATATATCCAACTACTCCAAAATTGATAAAGTAACTTGCTTAGAGTATTAGACTAATATTAGGTAGGATTCGAGATATTTAACAATGTGTAGAGCCCCTTGAGTGTAGAAATGGGGGGCTGGATGTAGGCTAGGCCTGCTAGTTAGTTAGTGGGGGTAAGAAGAGGGTAATTACTTTGACCTCCATGGGTCCCAAAATGTGGTAGTTCTATAGAGAGTTAGTTTATAATAATAATAATAATAATAATAGTAGTAGTAAGTAGTATTGTGGTCTCTGCCTGTTGTTGGGTTTCTTATCTTTACTTTCACAACCCGATTGGAAAGTGTGTTACTCTTATATAAAGGCTGATGATAAGTTAAGAAGGCAGACTTACTCTTCTGCATTGTTCAATTTGGGTTAAACCGGATGCGCTTATTTGGTAAAATGACAAAACAATGGCCATAATATTTTAAACTCTGCCAACTGCCCCATTCAATATTATAATCTTGTGTCCGTATTATTAAGGGCAAACACCGACAGCCTTAACTTTAATAATATTGGGGGCATTCGGAATGTGTTCAGCCAGCTCAAAAAGCCTCGTTATGAGTTTAGGGTCAGCGCTGCCAGCCACCACCACACCCCTCCCCCCACCCTCTTCAATATGGGAAGCCTGACTGGATTTTATCTCCGACCACACCCAAAACAGTATCCTCTACTTGGCGCTCATCATAAGGGGGAGGAGGGGTGATTTTGCAATTCTACTCCTACTCCTTGTTTACTTTTATATCTAAATAATACTTTATAACCTCTCCTGATCTCAAATATATTTACCTCTCTGTTTATAAAAATAGAGAGAGGGGGGACCCTGCTTGTTGGGCTTACTCCCCTATTTACCTTTATTATTTATTAATTGGAATAGTAGGAAGGGTCTTTATGGGTGGTTATCCAGGCTCTGTCCTTGCTTATTCCCCAACAAATGACCTTAGGTTATAGGAATATGTGCGTGTGTTTAGAATATATATCAACTCTATCTATGCGGATCAAACGAAGTTAATGCAACACTCTTACCTATTTTAGAATATATATCTTACCTATTATATATATTATCTCTCTCTCTATCTAATAAGTGGAGTTTTATAATTAAGTGTTCGGAATCCAGATCTCCAACAACGTCCGGCTCCTCATAAATATAGTATCCTCTTCTGTAGTTATCCTCTAGTTTCTAACCCGGCTTTCTAGATAAGCCTCACTACACCTTTATTATTAGCATTATTAGCATTATTATTATTATTATTATTATTGTTGTGTGTTCTGTCTGTGGGTGTTTAAGTAAATGTGTTCTTTCTGTAGTTGAGATGATCATGTTAGTTTTATAAGGCTTCTTTATAGCCCCTAAACACCTCTTTTTATTAAATCTAATTTATTAAATCTTATTAGTATTATTATTATTAATAATTATAAGTGAGTATGGTTAGCTGGATATGGATAGCGTACTACTCGGAGTAGTGTCGTTGATGAGTTGATGTAGTAACGGATGTTTAGCCAATACTTGAATAAATATATTCCGAATCTATAATAATCTCATCATCACCTCACCACCAATTAATCCATAATATTATTATTATATCACTTTCCATTATTTTAGAGTGTCACTTTTTTAACACGCTCCTTAGCCTCGCCTCACCTAAGCTCTCTTTATAACCCTCCCATAAAGTGGGTGGGGTGGGTGGGGGGGCGGATTCTTGTAAAATGTCTGGGAGGGTGCGGCTAAAATTCCTGTTTTTTTCTACCAACCACTCCCC
Source organism: Hydroisotoma schaefferi (assembly GCA_034682405.1). Lineage (NCBI taxonomy): Eukaryota > Metazoa > Arthropoda > Collembola > Entomobryomorpha > Isotomidae > Hydroisotoma > Hydroisotoma schaefferi. Next base: position 34,321 of record JAQFZX010000958.1, on the reverse strand, counting down.
CTCCTATCGAAAAAGGAATAGGTTTGGATGATAAATGAATGATGTGTATTCCTTCGAAAAGGGGATGTGGTATTTTCTAAACTCTGGGGTCAGTCCCTGCTGGGAATCCCATCTCCTCCCTCTCCAATTTTAAAGAGTGATTCATACCTTATCCCTTCATACTTATCTCCCGCATCCCGTATCAACATAGGCCCAACCACGGAGGGTACATTTGTACCAATAATAATACAAACTACCCCCTCCCCATTTGTTGAAGGGGGTAATGCTAGTTGTACGTACCCCCTCCTGGTTCCGCCTACTATGCTTTCCATGTCCAATTTTTACATACTTAACTCGAGTAGCCTAAACTGTTGGAAATATAGTAGGTCTGGAGACCAAGTGGGAATAATGAGCATATAGATATATTACACTAATTAATGCTAATTTATTCATATTTTTGCATAAAGGGGGAGGGAAGGGGGGATTGGAATTCAGGCCCCCTCCTCCCCCCCTCCCCCCCCCACACACACACTCTCATATTCCCTCAAGAAAGAGAGAAGTGAGAGAGATGGATGGATATAAGAACGAGGTATGTTGGTATGCAAAAAGGAAGGATCAGTCTCTCTCGCACACTCGGACAGGAAGGACCTCATCCACGCACGCACCTTCTCTCTTTTACTCTTTAGTGGTGCTTACTACAACTTATACTACTTGCAGTAATATATAAACTACCCATCTTTGTCTCCTTTTTCTACACTCTAGCTCCTCTTTTGCATATTAAAATACATTGTTTTGTGGGGTGTGGGGGGTGTCTGTGGGGTGGGTGTGGTTTATTATCAAAGTTTAGTAAAAACCCCACAATTATCCCCGCTTTGTTTGCCTCAACCCAGACCAGAAGAAGAGGGAGGAAGGAAGGAAGTTTGTTTGTTTGTTTGGGGGAGTGGGGGTAGTGAGTGTTTGTGTGGGGGTGGACTACACTACTTTTATATTTTGGATGACCACAACCGGGTTTGTTTATATAAAACCCCATATTCACGGTACGTACCACCTTTTATAATATAGCATTTAATTACACTTAATACTCAACAAAACTTTAGTCCTCCTCCCTAAGGTCAAAGGGGGGTAAATAAAGGTCAAATGAGGAAGGGAGGTCGACAGAAATCCTCCACCCTCCTTAGAGGAAGGGGGGGGTGAGACTTATTTTTTAGAGAGGAGAACAACTGACCTCTCCTCCCCCTGTTCAGAAGAGGCCCTTATAATAAATGGGGGTTAGTAGTAGCCGCGGAGTGTATAGGAGGATGAGATAGAAGTATAGAAGAATAAAAGAGGAGTGTATTATTAAATGGTTTAATATGTATCGGAGGTTGGCCGTTGTTTAAACCGAAGACCCGTTATTCTGCTGAATAACTATCTAAAAAACGACGTTAGTATTCTACAAAGAAGTAAGGTATATTTTAGAGATAGAAGAAGAAGAAGAAGTATTGAAGGAGCCGATGGACCATGAATGACTCTACAACTACAACTACTACAATCCCTGTGCTTCATATACCAAAAACTATAAAACATCCCTCTAGAGAAGAAGAGATGAAGAAGAGGGTTTAGAAAAAACATGTCACATATTATTATTATTATTATTATTTTATATTATATTACACAACATCATCTCTCTCAACCACCACCACCACCACCCAACCAACTTCTTCTTTATGCTAAACTACTATACACTCTTTATATATTTATATATTTATTTATTATATTTATTACTAAAATGGGATATAGTATATGCAAATTCATGGGGAAGGTGTAGCAGAGTTAAAAAGTTCCTTCAGGATGAGAATGAGAGAGAGAGAAGAGGGACGGGGATGGTCAGCAAACAAGGAACTGTCTGTAATGGACATAAACCATTAGAATAACTTGGAAACGCATGGAATAAATCATACTTCTAAACACTAACAACTAACATTTACTAGTTTTTTCCATCTATGCTATTTTTTGGTTTGCCAAACTGTCAAACACATTTCCCTAGTAGCCAATGTGTAATTTTTTCATGTTTTTTCTGCCAAAAGTATGTTTGGTCTTTGCCGAACTGTCTTTGCCAAATTGTCTTTCCTAAAGTGTGTTTGGGCTTTGCTGAAATGTCTTAACCAAATTGTCTTTCCAAAAGTGTGTGTTTGGTCTTTGCCGAAATGTCTTTGCCAAATTGTCTTTCCAAAAGTTTGTTTGGTCTTTGCCGAAATGTCTTTGCCTAATTGTCTTTCCAAAAGTTTGTTTGGTTTTTGCCGAAATGTCTTTGCCAAATTGTCTTTCCAAAAGTGTGTTTGGTCTTTGTAGAAATGTCTGCAACCGGAGAAATCTGTCCCAACTCTACTTAATTTAAAGCTACTTTGGATTATATCCTCATCCTCAAAAGCCCTCTATAGTCGTATATAATATTGGGTTAAATCTGTTTTAGAAGATCCAAATGATATAACGGTTTAATAATAGTTAATTCGAATCTCTCCACCCTCCTACTACACAACTCTTAATAATCTCTCATTTCAACCAGACACTAACTACTGTTGAAAATGTTTTTAATTTAGTGTTTACGTGTGAGTAGTTTGGTTGGACAGAGTTAAGTAGTTAGGATTCCCTAAATTCTTTGTTTTTTGAAAGCAGTTTCCCTTGGTTGAGAGTTAGTTGTAGTTTAGTTGTAGTGTAGGGTGTTGTAATAATAATAATGTATGATGATGATATGTCGTATTATTATTATGCAATTCAGAAAGGAGAGAGTAATTATAATGCCCAAAACAAGCTAGCTAACTGCACAATCCAACACACATCTTTGACATAATTGGTCGTTCGTACACAACCGTTTGTTTGGGTCTCTCTGTGTATTAAATATGTTGGCAGTTCTGTGGATTTACAAGAGTGTTTTGTGGATGGATTGAAAACAATAATAATTTCCAAGTATACCAAGTTGTCTGGTTGTTCTGGATGTAATTCAAATCCAAAGACTCTGGCATTTCTCATATCATTTTTCAGTAGATAGGATGGTTTATTTGGCAGTTCATTGGAGGACTGACCAACCAACTTGTCCTTGAGAACATTTTAGTTTATCCTTCGTTAGCATCAATTGCCATAACTTGTTGGGATCAACCAGGAGATTATAGAATGGAATTAAAGGATGTGTGCGTGTTTTAGATGATGATTGTTAGACAAAAACGTAAATAAGGTTCAATTAATAACATCCTACGGCTCATGACCCCCTCCATCCATCCATGATTATAGGCATAGGAGGAGGGGGACAGAACAGAATCCAAACTATCAATTGACAATATTAACTAACTCTTCCAAAATAAAACTCCATTACTATTCTCGGGGCTGCTGCTGCCCAGAACAGGAGTTGCTAAAGCCCTTTTCTTTTATATAATTAAAATGGAAATAAAGTTATGCATCGGCATTTAGTAGAGTTGCATCTTTGTATCAGATGGAAATAGATAAGATGTCTATAATAATAAAGGCGATTATGGAAGAAGGGATTAAATTAGACTTGCATCCAAAGTTTTATATAAAACGAGTGTAGTAATTGGAGGAAGATAGCCTGGGTGGCGGAGGACAGGCACTACTTCCAACACACACTTCACCTTCTTCAACTTTTATTAAAAACTAGTAGAGTTTGGTAAATTAACCCTTACTAGGACGGTACTTCTCCCTTTCCCCCTTACCCCCCTGACATATTTGTATATAACGTATCCCTCCAGTCTCCCAATAAGTGGGGACAACCAAGGTCACTTTTACAACCATTCATCCCATCATTCTTGGCTTATTTATTGAGGAGGAGTCCTTCCTCCACTTGGACTTGGGGTTATTAATCCTTACTTCTTCTTCACTCACACAGCCTTAACTTTCCTATACATATACATGGGGAGGGATAGTTTATGGATCGATATTATGACAAAGACTGCATCCATCCATTCCACCTCTCCTTGTACCTTCCGCCAGGAATGTCATTGGGTCAACACAATCCCCCCCTCCCCCCACTCCTCTTACTAAAATCAGGATTTGCATTTGGGAGAGGAAATGTTGTGTATTGTTGAGGTTGCGTAAGAAAGGTCCATCTGTTCAAACTCTAACATTACGAAGGGTGTAATAAAGAGAGTAGTAGAGCAGGATCCTACTGACCTCTTCGTGACCCCTACTGAACATGTATTTCATGCTGGAAGGATGGGATTTGGTCATTATCATATATAATTATTATTAGTTGGTGAGAGAAAGAAGGACCCCTCCTGATAGTGTGTGGGGACGAGCCGGTCCCTCCTCCTTCGTACTATATATGTAGTTGTTATGATGTGTTCGGCAGAACCGAATCCTGGACAATCGGGTAGAGAGAGAGAGAGAGGATGCCCGGGTAGTAGAGGGTGGGTGGGGACGTCTGGAACTCCATGATCATCCTCCTCCTCATTAACTACACTGCCACAGACGCACACACTACTACTATTACTACTACTACTACTACTACTACTACTAGTACACCTACATCTACTACTACTACTACTACTACTACTAGTACACCTACATCTACTACTACTACTACTACTACTACTAGTACACCTACATCTACTACTGCTACTACTACTACTACTAGTACACCTACATCTACTACTACTACTACTACTACTACTCCTACTACACATTTATTTATCTATCTCACTCCCTAGTTTTTAAAAGAGGAGACTAATAGTATTAACTCGGCAGTGGTTTTTTAAGGGTATTCTGACCTTAGGACCGCTTACACCAAAGAGGTAGGGTTTTAAAGGTATCTGGGAGACGTTATTTGAGCCCAACTGGGTTGGAAACTTGTTCCTCCTCTCCTAATTAGTTCCAAAATGTAGCCGACATCCTCTCTCTCTCTCTCCAGTACTACCTCTTGATGATTTATTATTCAAACAGACTTGATCCAACCAACGGGAAGTAGTAGGATATAGGGAAACCAACTCTTGGTTCTCATTCATTGAATAGTTAGTGGATTAGCCAAAATAAACCCAACTCTGTTTGGGATAAATCGTAATAACTAAATAATAGTTTCGTCCGTGCAAAACTCATACTCTTTGTCTGTTTTTTTATACGCCTCTCTCTCTCCGTTCATGATTATTCCGTGTATGAATTACGAGAAGGTCTGTGTATTCTTATTATTCCTCTCTGTCACTATTCTTCTATTCGGATGTTATTTTATTATTATTATTTGAGGATGAAAGGTGAGGAGGAGGAGGACTAAAGATATATTTTAAAGGGATGAGGTTTTAAGGAGCGGTTTAGAGACGGGCAGAATCATTAACGCGGTAGGTGAGTGGGGGTTGGACGAATCTGAACAGATTTTTGGTAGAGAGAGGGGGGGGGGGTAAATAATTATATGGAGATTAGGAAATGATGGATTATTAATTGGTCTAATTAAGTATTATTAATTGGCCTCTTGTTTGTAGATGAGATATTTGTGGTGTGAGGAGAGGAGTCTCTAGTAGGAGGAGGAATATGACGGAGGAAGAGGGTATTGTGGGTGGAGGAGAGGAAGATGGAGGAGGAGGAGGAGGAGGAGGGGGTGCGGTCCTTATCCGGATCCACGTCCCTGACCTCAACATCCACAAGTGCCTCCAGTTCTATCGACATGACCTCGTTTGGGATGTCAAACAGCAGTGTCTGGCCTCCCTTCCCAAGGTATGACATTCCCTATATACTTATTCAATATATTTAGTCATACTTGAGCTCCAAATGTAGACCGTTTACATAATATCATTAATATTATTTTTATATATTCAATTTGTACACTATAAAGTGGATCATTTGGTCAGTCCTTTTTCCCCTCTCCTCCTGTTAATGGAATGTTTGAGGAATTGAGTATTATTTATTCCCTGTAATATGAAACTTGATGAGGAGGTTTAGGAAATACATTTCCCCGTTAGTATTAAATAAATGGATTAAATAAATGACTGTTGTCTCTCTCTCTCTCGAGGTATTATATAAAGGTGTATTTATAAGAGTGGATAGTTTTGGATGATTATTATCCTTCCTGTGTGTGCGGTTGTACGTGGACCAACAAGTTGATAGTTTTTAAGAGAAGAGAGTTTAGAAAATAGATAGTAAAGGTAGGTGAAGTAAATGAGATTGTGATAAAAGATACAAGGTTAAGTACTATAGCACAGTTAGTTACTGCTCAACGACGACGAACGTGTGTGTGTGTGTGTGTGTGTCTGAGTTAATTTTTGCAAAGTTGTTGAGTAACCAAAAAAAGAATGATGATGATGATTGGGATTGGGACTGTGTCCGACCGAGAGTTGGTCATGCTTGGTCTTGGTCCATCCCTACCTAAAGTATTATTATCTCCTCTAGAACTACTAACTAACTGTTGGTGGTTTGATATTATCACCTCTGACAAAAAATCACCTCCGTCCTCCACAGTTTTAGAAGAGGGGGATTAGGGTGAACAATTTGTGGGTAAATACTCATCCCCTCCTTCCCCCCCCCCTCTCCGTTGTATGATTGTCCCAATTATTACTTTCCATCTCTCATTCTCATCTTTTATAAAGTTGTACTGTTCCTGGGGGACATTTTTATCTATCAAACAATGGGGATTGTCAACCATTAGAGTCAGTAAAGTCCGTGACGACGAGATGGTCAACGATATCATGAGGCTTGATAGTCATCCACCAACTATTCCATTTTTATTACTCAGAAATAATCATAACCACATACCGTATTTCCCGATTTAATTCCCCTGGGGAATTATTGTTTCAAACTCCGATTTGCCATGGGGAATTAAACCGGGGTGGGGAATTATTTCGGGGTGGGGAATTATTATTTCAAATGAATTTTTTGTTTAAGACCCAGACTTTTTGATAATTTTAGTAGTAATTTCAATTAAAAATTCCACCAAAAAATACACTATTTGAATTTTTTTTTGCTGAATTTGTCTTTCAAAATGAAAAAATGGACCAGCCGTTCCCAGTAATTCATAATTATTTTAAAACTGAAATTGAGATAGTAAGAATATGCAATTAAACTAAAGAATATGAATCGTTTATATAATAAAATTTCAGTTTAATTTTTTTAATGGCAATTGTAAAATACTACTATCAGTTTTGACATGGCTTTACTGCGGAATAAGGTTTTGCCTCTATTTCCGGTCAGTAAAGTGCCAATGCCTATCCAATTTGTAATTCAGCCCACACAATCATTCAAATGTCATTCGATGGAATGCAGTAATTATTCAGCATGTAAACATTATGTTATCGGTACAAACCCCATCCCTCTTGCCTCTTACAACAAACGTTAACAAATTAAGGGTAAATGATCTTTCTAAAAGGGACTTTCTTCTGCTCAGTTCAGTAATTCTTTTTATATAATTCAACATTTTGGTTTTATCTAATTTTCAAAATCTACTCAAACTAATACAAAGAAGACTTATTCCTTGCATTTTTTGTTTCAACTATGTTCATTCTCTAAAGTAGTTCCTGTATTGAATTACAAAAAACATTTTCAAGTTTAGTAAAAACAACGCATTCTCTGCTTTGGCTAATTATATTCAAAATTTTTATGGTAAAAAAACCCTTCTCAAAATATTTTTAGGTATTGCTCTTTTAAAACGGTTAAACATCCTTTGAGAAAGTTAACTTTCAATATCTCTTATTAAAAAAGCTTCAATTTGAGGGATCGGAATTTTTTCGCCGTGGGGAATTATTTCGGGGTGGGGAATTATTTTTCAAATGGCCCGAACCCCCTGGGGAATTATACCGGGGGGGGGGAATTAAATCGGGAAATGCGGTAGTTTATCCTTAAAAATACAGCAGTTTAAAGAAGGTATGTACGAGCGCCCATTGCACCACCACCCGGGGTACGAGGGTACATTGTACCCTCTGGTTTTCCAATCTACCCCCAAGTATTTCTGAATGGAACTATCCTTAACATGAGCAGGCTCCGTCCAGCCACACCCCCTTGTGGTTGCGTGTATTGGAGTCCGCCGCGCGCAAGCATTTTTCTATTTTAACATTGAAGGGATAGGAGGGAGCGTGGCTCAGTGATACATTAGAGCAGACAGTTTGGCCGCTCACTCGCAGGGATTTTGTAAGAATGGGCCGCGTGCGTGGATAAAAAAAGCAGTAGTTATGATTTGTGAGGTTGGTAGGTTGGATAAGGGTCTGGGTTTTGTTGAGATCCTTTAAATATTCATATCCTGACTTTAAACTATTTTAATGTTAATTTGAGTAAGGGAAACGGGTTAAGATATTCTGCTCATCAACAAGACCACCGACCCTCGTGCTCATCCTTTTTATATCATCTTTCTTTCCAATTATATAGGATTATTAATAAATAATAGTCCCTGCATTGCGCCTCGCTGTCCCTACTACTACCACTACTCTACATCCTTTCTTGTTAAATATAAAATGAGCTGAGCCACTACTGCAATGAACTTCCTATTAATTAAGCACCTCTAATTAATTAGAACAACAAGAAGAGTAATTAGGTTGAAAGAGTCGTTGGGGTTTATTGGGGATGGTGGTGATGGAGGGTTCATCATTACTTTTATAAATATAAATACTATTTTATTTCTCTGGCCTTATTTTTTTGGACATTTGGTGTGTGTTGGTCTACACTATTACTACTTACAACAACAACAACTACTCTGTTGTATACATGGACTGCCCCTTTAGGTCACCGAATGGTTTGGGGTATGCCCGTATTTTCATTATCTTATCATTTTTGTTTTACTACTACCTCTGTCCGTCCTCTGCTATCTTTGGTTTTGTCTTTCATGTATTCAACCTCTGAGAAGCAGAATTATTATTGTGCCTCTTTTTGAAATAACTACCGTACTGTCTCGAGTAGTGGCCCGGGCTACTAATCTACTTTTCAGTTTTTTTGAGGGTCAAATTTAACATAGAATGAAAGGGGGCTTATGAGGGGATTAATAGTAATTAAGGGCCACTACTGGATAGGGTAATTATGATGTTGGTGGGCCGAAGGAGTAAACATCTCAAGAATTCCTTCCTACCTCTTCTCTTCTAGCATCACAAAAAATGATAACGTTTGAGCCTGTCTCACAACAAACCCACCTCTTCTGGTTCTTTAATGAACTCTTTTCTCTATTTTTACTAATTAAATGGGTTGCTAATTGAGAAAGTAACTTATAAGACTAACTAAACCTACATTTGTTAGCATGAGATGCCAGGAAGGAAGGAGGGTAGGGTGGACTGGTTTGTATCCATCTTCTCTTTTAATAATGGTCAATTTGTTACAGTTTATTTAGCAATTATACAGAGGTTAGTTCTTAGGTCCCTCTTGTATTGGAATGCGTGTGGGTGTGGCACACATATATACATGCCGGGATCCACCACACCCACACATCCTTTTTAAAAAAGAGTTCAATGGGTTGTGAGTGTCCTGTTTAGTATTGTTGCGTGTCCTTGTGGTCCTGTTGCTACCTCGGGTAGTGGTGGTGGGGGGGGGGGGGCTTCTCTACTGCCCCCCTCCTTGTGTTGTCCATCATCAAAAGTCATACATATATTATATAAAGCTTGTCAACATGGGAGTAACCCTGTTCATACCAGTTATAAAAATGTCCATCAACTGCCGTATTTCCCCTTTGGGTGGTAAAACTTTGTCTTTGTTTGAACAAGTTACGTCATAAATAAATAGGAAAACGCCTTGGTTTAAGACGGAGGTTTTTCAAAATATGGGTTTTTGTGGGCGGACTATTTAGAAGGGGATTACTACTTTGAAACTTCCTCGGTTTTGGGGTAATTATTGTGGGAAATACGGGAGTTATTATTTTAAATGTATCGTTTGTTGAGTTGGTTGTGGTTGCAGAGACCGTTAAGTTAGTTGTTGTTGTGTGTGTGTGTGTGTGGGTTGGTTGGCTGGTTTATATTTATACTACGTGTATTTTGGGTTTGACTAGGAGCTAAAGGAGAGTTTTAACTACGGCCTGTTTGCCCCTCCGTGTAATGGGAAGGCTGGGAAGTTCTTGGATGAGGAGAGACCCCTTTCGGACTACCCCTTCAGTGGACCTGTGGGATACCTCGAGGTATAATAATAATAAGGATAAGCACAAATAAGTTAAATACCCAATATTGTAGGAGCAGCTTAATTAATTAAAATATTGGAAATGTAGTTGCGCTACAAGCGACGACTCTACAAAGGACTCAACCTTGAGGAGAAGCAGTTGAAGCAGTTGCATACAAAATCCAATCTCCGACGTTTCCTTGACTACGTCTCCTCCGGACACTGTGACAAAATAACTAAAATGTGCTCCAAGGGACTGGATCCTAACTTTCACTGCCCCGAAACCGGAGGTAACTCCATCAATCTCCTACCTACCTTAACCTTAACCTAGCATACACTGAGAGAGAGAGGATACTCTTTCCCTATATAATGATGTGGTTTCTTAGATATTTGTTGTATGGTATTCGTTGTAGAAACCCCGTTGTCCATGGCCGCCCTCATGAAGAAGCCTTCCAAGCTGTTGATGGCGCTGGTGAATGGAGGTGGGTTGCTGGACTACAGGACAAAGGATGGGGCGACCGGGATGCATCGGGCCGTCGAGGCCAAGAGCTTCGAGGCCGTCAAGACGATGCTGGACCTGGGAGGATCTCCCAATTACAAGGATGCCAAAGGGTTGACCCCGCTCTACCTCAGCGTCTCCCTGTCGGCCGACCCTGCCATGACTCAACTTCTTCTTCATGACCATGCTTTCATTGGTGCTCAAGATTTACAAGGCTGGCATGAGGTTCATCAGGTAAGCCCTCCATCCATCCTCCACGGAACAGTAAGGGAGGGAGGGGACTGTGGTAATTATTATTATAAAATGTGATTCAGGCATGTCGGACAGGACTGGTCCAGCACTTGGAACATTTACTGTACTACGGGGCAGACATGAATGCGCGTAACGCTTCAGGAAACACCCCTCTCCATGTCTGTGGGGTGAATAACCAGGAGTCTTGTGCCAGACTTTTATTATTCCGAGGAGCGGACAAGGATGCCCTCAACTTTGCCAATCAAACTCCCTATCAGATGGCCGTCATTGCTGGAAACATGGACTTGGCCGAAATCATACAAAACCACCGTTCCCAAGATGTTGGTACGGGATCTTTATCTTTTATATAATTAGTCTGAATAATAGGGTATTCCTTAGGGTCTTCTACTTTAGTTGGACGTCTCATATGGATATTGATTAGTATTATTATTATGTAGGTATATATTATGAGGGTGAGTGTAATAAAAGGAAGGGTTTTCATTAACTCATGAAAACCAACAAGTGTCCTTTTGACATTAAAATACCGTGTTGTTGGGGGTTTAGTAGGCAGTGAATGAGAAATATAATATCCCTTGCTTGGCTTTTCCTAATGATTCCCTTCCGACTGAATTATTATTATTACGACCACTGCCCATGTATTATTTACAATTGAATCCAGCTTAAAGGTAAAGGTATAAACTAAGAAGGGATATGTGTTTAAAATCCTCAGATTATTGGTTGAGATGTTGAGGAGATATGTGTAAATAATACTGACGCATACCTTGCGCCGAGTATTTTGACTCTCCTCATTCTGATCCAAATCTCTGGTGGTTAAAATGATATTGGGAGGTCAATAAACTTCATCAACAACCCCGCTTTACTTTACACAACTTTTGCAATCCTGTTGTCCAATGTTTTTTTTGTTAATAAATAATTATAGGAAAAGGTGATAGAAGGTAGTTTATTGGGTTAGTAAAGAGATATTGGCTGGGAAGATATGTTCTGGAGAGAGTAGTTGGGATGGAGGTTACTAAAGACTGTGGGTGTGGGTGGGAAAGAGTGCGTGGGAGGATCACCAATTATATCCACAACTTTCAGAGTAGTATATACCTACAAATGGATTGTTGTATTATACCAAACTGGATCTCTCTTCCAGTTCTTTTACTACAAAGGAGATAGGGGTGTGGCGGTCAAGACTGGCTCTACTCGTACCAACAACAAGGTTTCTTCACTAAACAGTAAATATCCTACTACACTTCCACTTCACCTTTTCTACCGACATCTCCTTTTTTTCTAGTAAAATGTGAGCGTGTTTGAGGAGGGTAGAAGGATACGCGTTGAAGGGGTCTTCTTAATCTCTGACCTAGTCAGTAGTTTCAATTTCACCCCACGGGGGTCCTCCCACCACACTCTACTAAGTATAATAACTTTCAAAACTTATTTACAAGCGCGCGAGCCCCGCTCCTACCCGCCGCGCAGTACGCATTCTGCTTCCCCTTTTTTCTCAGCCACAACCACTTGGCTTTTGTCCCAAGTCGGATTTACAAAGAATTTGGAGTAAGTAAAAGGGTGTGTGTGTGGAGCGGAGAGTATAGATAAGTAGATCCCCATGTATTGAGAGAACATACAAAATATTTGGAACGGATGGAAGGGCATGTTTATTATTTTCTAGTTATAGTTGTATCCCTTGCTGGTGCCTCGATAAGGGGCTTATCTGCCAATTAGATTAGTATTATTATTATTATTATGACAGCATGTCTCAGTATGCTTAATGTACTCCTGTAGTCATACGTTGTATTTTTGTTGTATTGAGAGGTATCGTTTGTGTGTTGTTTTTTTTTATCCCTATCGTTTGGTCCGTAGTTCCGTACCGCGAGCTTCCGCAGTATAATCCCAGACGTCGGAGTGTGATAAGCCGGACGTTGTCCGACCCGCGACTCAACTGTTCCATGACCTGTTTGTCGGGAAGGTTGTGGCGGGGACCACCTTCGCCCTGTCCCTCCAACCGATCCCTCCCTCCCTTTCTCAGCAGCAGCTCCTCCATCATCTCCGACTGCTCCGTCACCAGCTGCTCCGACTCCAGCTACTCCGGTGGGGGCAGTTCCCACTTTGGCAGTAGTGAAGACAACTGCGGATCCGTCATCACTGGTTATTTTATTTTTATTTTTATTATTTCCCCCCCCCCCTCCACCACCTTCACCCTTTATCCACATATTGAGTATGATTTGTTTGTCATCTCTCTAAGGATTGGTGTACTCTGTTGTAGTCTCCAGTTCCCCGATATCCCATTACTCCAATTCCTCCCCCGCTTAAACATTACTTGAGAATGAATGTAAATGTTTAGTATATGGGATGATTGGTTCTGTTATGCTTCATACGCGTTGAGCTGTAGTAATGCTGCTGTGCAGAAGGGATCCTCTAAAGAGGCAGACTAATTAATCAAACCCTAAAATAGTTACTAATTAGGGGGTGGTGACCTTTTAAAGGCTCCAACTTCATTATTCCTCACCACTCTCTCACCCGCTTTCTCTCTCTCTATCTCTCTAAGGATTTGTATGGTGTTGGTTGTACGGTTTTAGTCGGGTGATCCGAACAAACTGTACAGTCTTTCAGGGGGCTATTTATTGATAGAGTAGGATGGTATAGTTAGTGATACTTCCTATTGGTTTGCAGACAAGAGCTTGGACCACAGTGACATAACGAGTGATAGTAGTGGGGTGGGGACGTGCAACAGTGGGGGGAGTGGATCCAGCTACGAGGCCACACCCACAGATCCATCCCTAATCCTCCCCGGCACCATGGTCGTCTGCGTAGAGAACTTTGTCCCCCGGGCTCCCCACCATCTCAAACTGACCGAGGGTGACATCATTGAAGGTAGCCCACCGTCATCCATCCAACCAACCAACCAATACATATTTATGCTAACCATTCTAATTATATTCCAGTTACGGGGTCAACGGAAAGTGGGTTCTTGGAGGGGTCCCTCCGGGGTCACATTGGGTTCTTCCCATCCGCATGTGTTCAAGAGATACGGATGAAGAGTTATGAGGTGAGGGGGCATCCGCCCGGTCGAAAGGGAGTTACCACCAAAGGGGCTCTTCTCCAGCCTCCTCCTCCTCGTTTGAAAAAACTGTAAGTAGCTCTCGGATCAATTATATAATATATATATATATATATATATATATATTTAAACAAAAAAGGAATCCATTCCCCCCTTCGTATTTTATAAACAGAACTCCAAAAGTAGACTTGGTTTTTGAAATGAGTTAAGAGGTAATGTCAAAAAGTGTATATTGCAAATTGCAATCCAGAATCATCCTTTAGTTTATTATCATCTCCCCAATAATTAAATGTCTCTGTGGTGGCATGCCGTAGTATGTCGTACTGCATTCGCTCATTATTATTATTAGAATTGCTATCATCATTATTATTATCATTATTGGAGGAATGAATGTAGAAGAGCCTCGTCATGTAGATGTAGATGTAGTAGTAGTAGTAGTAGTAATAGTAGTAGTAGTAGTAATAGTAGTAGTAGTAGTAGTAGGAGTAGGAATAGGAGTACAATATCCATCTGTCTTTAAATCTGACTGACATGTTAAAACATAAATTCTCATTCTGACTCTGTGGCAGAGAAACCTAAGCCCAAGTAAGTTAAGGCTGCTAAACTAAACGGAATGAAATACAACAAAAAAAAACTTATCCTTAATCTATCCAACTTAAACTAAACCCGGAGTTGGACAAACGTGACAATCCGAATCGTCGAAAGAAGCTTACAAAAAATCCTAAATCGCATCCAGTATAAAAATCGTGCGTGGATTTTCTAACCCCGTTTTACTCCGCACTCTTCCCCTATACGCGAGACTCGCGTACTCTTATTGTAATACGCAGGAAATCCACCCTGGTAGTAGCAAGAGATACAAACATCCCGCACCTATAGTCGCGTAGTATAAGCGGGGATAGTTATGTACAAAGAATTACATTTGTTCTTTATAAAACCTAAAACCCACCCAGGAGAAAGGAACATGAGGATGAATAAACTGGAAATGTGGCCAGTTAGCTGAATAAAAAGAAACTAAATTCTCTTTGGGTACTTTCCTTCGTGCGTAAAATGTAAAAAGAGAGCTTTTTCCCTCTTTTTTGAAGAGAGAGTGGATTTTTCCCAACATTTCTACAACTTTATGGAAAGGAAGGAAGGACTTAAATGGAGGGTGCAGAATACTCAGAGACTGCATTAAGGACCCACACCATCTTCCAGTCTTTCCTTGTAAATGTCACAATGTAATTTGTACCAAAGCAGACCAACGCTTTAATGGACATCCCAAACTGTAGCAAAAGTTTTACCTATTCGGGACAAACTTCCCCTTTCTCCACATTCATTCACACATGCAGATGAAATTTAATTTAATTATAGAATTTGAAGGGGTATGTAAAAACACCAGTTGGAAAGTCATTTTGATACAAACTAAGCCAATTCAATCATCTTCCTTCAAGGTGTGGAGAAATTATAATCTATTAACTTTGTGAATAATTATTCTTTAGCATTATTGCCAAATCCGTTTTAATCTTATCAATTAGATGTAGAAGACAGCAATCTATCATCCTCTTCTAGTTATATTTTGAGAAACTGTTTAACAATTTGGCATTAGAATTTATCAAACCTGTTTGGTACTTTTATAGAAAAAAAACTCTACAAGGAGGTAGTCTTTAACGGATATTCCTTTCAAATTTAGTTTTACATGTTTCATCTCTTGGAATATTTGTATCTTGTCAGACTTTTCTGAAGTTTAAGAATAATGTGGTTAGACAGTCAGGCGACGGAAGGGGTTAGTTTTACTCTAAAGGTCCTTCCAAAGAGCCCCAAAGCCGTCAGAGTGATTTGCTCGGGATGTAAAAGGGTACAAATTCTAGGGAAGAGGACCAGGAACTCTGCATCCTTTATAAATACTAGCAAAAGTAGTCAAGCAAAGGCCCCAATTCATAGTAGTAGTAGTTGTTGAAGTAGTAGTAGTAGTAGTCGTAACAGTAGTAGTAGTGGTAGCCGTAGTATTGGTAGTAGTAGAAGTGGTAGTAGTAGCCGTAGTAGTAGTAGTAGTAGTAGTAGTAGTAGTTGTTGAAGTAGTTATAAATAGATGAAAATAGTGGGAAAGGAGTTGAAGAAGAGAAAGCTAAAAAGTACTCAATCTTAACTGCCAAATGTAGGCTGATAAAAAGAGAGAGGACAACAAGCTGGTCGGGCAGAATGCCAGCCAAAAGCCCAACCAGCACAACCAATATTCATACAGACACTCACACTACTCTCGTCACACGAACTGAACTAGGGTATTCCTACACCAACATCACGGGCTTTATAACCAGGATTTCTACATACCAAATACTCCCTACAATTCATACCTAACAATTAATTACTCTTACACATGTTCAATTTCATTAAAAGACTCATAACTTTCACCCTTCCAACGACTTCCCTATCCCTGATTTTCTATTCCGAAAACCTTCTCAATAAAACCCTTAAGATAGCTAGCTACCCAGCTCACTCCGAAGGAATGGTCAGAAGCCACCTCAGAATAACCCCCAAAAGGGCAAAGGTCACATCTCCCACGGGGTCAAGAATCATAGATATAAAAGAGATTAGAATTCTTCCCCTCCTACCCCGAAATGATCCCCAAATCCCCGTATAACTTCCTGCCAAACCCTGTAGCCTAAAATCAGCAAGTATGAAGACATCAGTTGTTGGTCCGCCACTTTTCACGTCCTAACATAACTCCCGAGCTTGAAACAGGCAGCCTTTAATTCCCTTCGTTTACATTTACTTTCTTCACCAACCAGTAAAAAGGGATCGTGCAAAAAGATAGAGCTCTCCCATGCCAAGAACAGAAAGTAAAGCTCTCCGCAAAACTATACCTACTCTATTTTCAAATGTAGAGGAAAGTAGTACAAGCAGTTATAGGTTATTTTAGTCAGAGTAGTTTCCTAGTATAAAATTCCCTTTTAGTAAAGTAAAAAAAAGGATGTATGTAGAAGGATGGAGGGAGTAGCTACAAGAACCCTGCCGTTAGTTTTGACAAGAGAAACAGATCACAACTTGTTTCTCGCTGGGTTGGATCGCCAAAGCTGGAGTCAATGGCTTTACTGAATTTGGCTGGCAGTTGTAGTGTCAGTAATGAAACTTTCAAACTACATTATGTACTTTTAAGTCGTCTAGAGAAATAAACGGGGTAGGATCATTGGCTTTTGGGCACATTTTACGCAACTTTAACCAGTTCTATCTACATGAGACAAAGACTAAATGAATCTCTGTCTTTATAACCTTTTTACAAGACAAGGCTTCAAACTTATTTGGGATAGTTTCCCTTTGGCCACTTTACACTATTTTTCTAGCTTCCTTAATACTTTTTCCCTCAATTTACACCACTATAGTGGAAACTGTATTTATAAGCAATTTAGCACCTGGTTAGTTTTTCTAGAAATACAGATCAGTTGTCTGTATATCTCGTGAATCCCGTGTCTATGACTGAATCCTTTGTCTATATCTACATTACAAACATGAGAATGGGGAAAAGTTGGGTTAGAAACTGTCTCGGAACACGTTCCAATATTCTGTGGGAAAGCTAGAGACAACGTAGGGTTAGTGGGTGGGAGACTTCGTTGAGTTTAGACAGTTGAACCAAAACCAAATCCGGTTTGGGTCTCTGGCCCAACTTTGTAAAGTAACCAGAGCAGTTCTTAAGTTTGGAACAAAACAACACATGCTACTATATTAGAATTGTAACATAGTAATAGTAATAGTAAACGTCGTAGTAGTAGTAGTAAACGTAGTAGTTGTAGTAGTAGTAGTAGTAGTAGTAGTAGTAGTAGTATCTGTTCTAGTGGATTGCATCATAGCAGGAAGGAAGTTCTATTAGTTTCCTGATGAAAAAAACATTTGTTCGGAATAAAAAGTAAAAATAGGGAGAACAAACAAAAACAGGGGGTTGGCTAGATACCCGTCGTGTTGTTGTTTGTATTTCTTCCTGATGGAAGTGTGCAAGAACCCGGGAGGAGTCTTACCGGGTAGGATTCCTAATGCCATGTAGGTAGGTAGATAGCTAAGGTAAGTAGTAGAGTCCAGCCGGGTATTACTTTAACCGAATTACTCCCAAGTGACTGGATTTGTTTTGGTGGTCGTGTGGAAAAGTCCCAGGGTTTCCTCTTTTTGATTTTTGATACAGTTTTTCTTGGCCTTGTTCGTCTTTCAATAGGTGAAAGTGGAAGAATTGAAGAATAAATAAATAAAGATAGTGATATATTAAGGGTGGAGATTCCAACGGATGATGATTCTATCAGAAGAAGGGGTAAAGTAAACAGGAAGATTTATTAAATGAAGTTTAATGAACATCCTGCCCTTCATGTTTCTGGTTTTTATCAAAACCTTTTTTGTTTACAAAGCTAAAGAAAGTGTCCTTGCTTAACCCGTTTTAGAAACCACATAGTTTCTTCTTTCTAAACCCTTTCTGAGGAAACGTAAAAACTAGAGTGTATCATTTTAGAAATGCTCTAGTTCTCTATTCCAAAACGAAGGCTTTACCCTCGGAGAAAGTGGCTTTGATTTTTTTCCATAAAACTTGTAGTAATATTTTAAACGTATTTCTTGAAAGTATTAACTACTAGCCACCTTGTTTAAAGCAGAACCCTGTTTTCTCCACCCCTTATCTCTCTTTAATAATAACTAAAGCTAAAGTAAGGGAACTTATAAGTAGTCACCCTTCCTTTTTTTTAACAACCCGATCAAACTCATAGTAAAGTGGGGTCTTAATCCCAATAGCTCCCTTTAGTCGACAACTTAATTCCACTCAAGTCAAGTGCAGACATTTTGTGTAACACCATCCTCCTACGCTAAGACCAAGTCCCCTACTACTACTTTCTCAAACTTCAGATAAGAGATCTGCTGACTTACGTAAGACTGCGGCTTCTCATTTCTGCGTGACCCAACAGGGTATTTTCCCCCTGCACGTATTCCATGTAGTGTTATTAAGATCTACTTAAACCCGACCGGGGCTCCGGCATGCTTTGAATACTCCCAGTTAATAAAATGGTTCGGGTCCATAAAAAACCCGATAAAAAGCAACGCAATGCTTCGCTTGTCTAACCAACAAAATAAAGTAAAGTAAACAGTACTTAGTTCCCCTGTTTTTTTTCTCTAAAATAAACCAAGAAGAGAGAAGGATAGTATGCAGAGTTGGGTTGGGATTTTTTTCCCTTGGTTAAAGTTCTTGTACAAATCTGATCTTAAGACAGAATAAATTGGATCTAGTTTCAAGAAAGAGAGGGCCATTTTATGTCAGAATTTAAATGGGTTTTCCTTACATTAAATTTATAATGTTTTTATACAAAGAAGAAGGGGTAGGAGGAGGGGGGAAATATGGGCAAGAATTATGCAGATCGACTCAGACAATTCCGTTAAAAGTTAAACCTCTTTTTACTACTACTACTTAGAAAATTACTGCTATTATAAAGCTACTGCTACTACTACTACTTCTACTTATTTTACTACTACTACTACTTATACAGCTACGTAGTATACTACTACTACTACTACTTATACAGCTACGTAGTATACTACTACTACTACTACTACTACTTATACAGCTAAGTAGTTTACTTATACTACTGCTACTTATACAGCTACGTAGTTTACTACTACTACTGCTATTTATACAACTACGTAGTATACTACTACTACTGCTACTACTACTGCTACTTATTTTACTACTACTACTGCTACTTATGTTACTATTTCTGCTGCTACTTATACTAGTGTGAGTTGACTGCCACTCTGCTACTTAGTGTTTCTGATGTGAACATTTACATTGAGTTACTGTAATTTTAATAAATTATGTTTACTGCACAGTAGCCCGCATAATTTTAGTGGGTTTTATAAGGAAAGGGAAATAAATTGTGGGATGTAATTGAGTATATGAAAAGAAAGAGGAAATGCAAGTGGATTTGACTGCGGAAGTTGTATTTTTTTAACGAGTTGATTTAATAAATAAACTTTTTGGTGCATGAAGAAAGAAAGTGAAATTTCATGAGTTATTTAAATTAGACTTGAGACAAAGAACCTATAATTCTCTTTAATTCTTCCAGAGTTTTTGAGCACTATACTTTCTATAGCTTATACAAACGGGTCACATCCATCCACCCGGATGTTCTGTTCTAGTATCCTTAAAACATTTACCATAAATGATGAATTCTGCATCAGGAAGAGATAGTTTATACTCGTTTAATTTTAAATTGTTCTCTGTTCTTTGTAGAATCATTTTGTGTATCTTTTCATGTTATAATTGTAATCGTGCAAAATTTGTGCAGTTTACTACATTTATTTTAATCAAGTTGTTCTGTTCTGTTTATTTCAAATTGTAAAATAAAGCAATGTATATTTTCCGGGGAAACCAATTCCACACACCGTAAAGGCTTTACGAATAATCCTTTACAAACTACCTAGTGTCTATCTACTCTTGGAATATTACAGAGTTCATCTTTATACCTCTTTCGTGGTAAGAATAAAAGTAAACCAGGTCAGTAGTAGTAAGTACTACTTGTTGTAGCAATAGTTGTAGTTCTAGTTCTAATTGTGGGAGTAAGTACTAGCAGTATAGCAGCAGCAGTAGGAGTACTAACTGTAGTAGTAGTAGTACCAGTAGTAGTAGTAGTAGTAGTGGTGGTAGTAGTAGTAGTAGTAGTAGTAGTAGTGGTAGTAGTAGTAGTAAATAGTAGTAGTAGTAGTAGATAAAAGGGTTGTCTTTTCCCCTGTTCTTGTGGTTGTCTATAAAAGATGCCAAAACTTTGAACTAACCCGACAACCAGTGCAGTCATGCTATCCAGCAGAAGAGAGTAAACTTAAAACAATTTTGATTTGATAGAGTGAGGGAGAGAGAAAGTTGGTTGATGGGATGGAATGCAACTCTTCTTCTTCTTCTGGTGGTGGCCCATTCTTTGTAGAAAAGACCCAATTTTATAACTGTTCTCTCTGCAGGATTTAATATTTACTTTATGTAAACAAGCATCACACCATTCATCCCTCCTATCCCTCCTATACACAAAGAATAGATATATACAAAAAAAACTACTTTAATCTATGGTAGAAGTAGTGGGAGTTATATTCTGTTGGACTTGGGAAGATAGACGCTTGATTAATGGAGAGAAACTACAGGGTGTAGTGCTAACAACTTTAGAAGTAACATTTAGTACCATGGACCCTAAATCCTCGCCCATACACCGCGGCTTATATATGAAAGAAAAGATGTTTTGAAACATGTTTAACATTAGAGGGATATCCCTTTTAACATGGAAAGGATAGACGAGCGGCATAATTAGTGAGGGCGGCAGATGGGCGGGGATATAGGGTAGCTGCGATTCAAGTGGTTAACATTAACATTTTCAGTAATTTTAAGTTGCTTTT
Organism: Hydroisotoma schaefferi; assembly: GCA_034682405.1. Classification (NCBI taxonomy): domain Eukaryota; kingdom Metazoa; phylum Arthropoda; class Collembola; order Entomobryomorpha; family Isotomidae; genus Hydroisotoma; species Hydroisotoma schaefferi. The sequence goes on along the minus strand of JAQFZX010000958.1, from coordinate 13,142 downwards.
TCTTAAATTTAATTTAGAAATACACCCTATTTCCGAAAATAACTCCCCCTTGGAAAAACGCCCTCTAACCTTTCTCTGTTAAAAATTACAAGTCGCCCTATCTTACTCAAGTTAAAAGTTTTACCAATTTTTGTTTCGAAATAATAATTCACCAGAGGATTAATTCCCGGAAATACGGTAGTTTTTTAATTTGTTTAAGTCGAGTGGAAAGTCTAATGTTTTTTATGGACGTCAATTTCTAGTTATTGAAGTAATCCTACCTTATCGGAACATAAACGATCTAGACTATGACGAAGAATAATAAATATAAGGCAACCTTACACGTTTGCGTAAAATGCTGTAAAATATATATTTTTAAACCCTATTTTTACCATTTGTATTTATAATAAGTTGTGTAGCATTTTATACTTTAAATCTCTCGGTTTTTCCTGGAACACCCGAGATAAAGAATACAGCTTCTGCCTGCAAATCTTTTGTATGCTTATCTACATATGGAAGTTTGGGGATGCTTTTGTACCCCTTCCTGCTTCTTTTTAAACATCAATGATGAAATGATGAAGAATGAAGGAGAAGTTTTGACTTGATGCTCCGCCAACTTCTTATACTTATCTCGAGACGATATTTATAAAATTATAGTTAGTAGTAGCTCTAGTAGTAGCTGTTGTAGTAGTTGTAGGAGTATAGGTAGTAGTAGTAGTAGTAGTAGTAGTAGTAGTAATAGTAGTAGTAGTGTTTGTTGTAGTAGTAGTAGTAGTAATGTTGGTAGTAGCAGTAGTAGTAGTAGTAGTATAATAGTAGTTGTAATAGTAGTACTAGTAGTAGTAGTAGTAGTAGTAGTAGTAGTAGTAGTAGTAGTAGTAGTACTGGTAGTGTTACGACATAAAATTCCCAGTATATGGATATGGTATACTAGTATTACTTTCTATTTAGCATGCATAGACATATTTCCAGTTGTGTCTGACAAAAAACTCCGCCTGTCAAAAAACTTTTAAGGAAATGCTGAAATGAGGTTTGGAAAAGTAAATGGATTTCTATCTGGGATCGATAGTAATCCTTAAGCTTTTCTTGTGAACAGGAAAGGCTTTCTTGAGACGATTTTATATTTCAAATGTTGGATGTAGAAGAATCAAATAAGTATTATGAGAGAAACTACCCAGTCGAGTCCTCTGAATTCCTTCCCTTAAAACCTTCAATCCTGTCAAAAAAAACCTGCACTTTCCTTCAACTCGATCTCAACTTTGGTGTATTATTATCTGATGCAGTAATAATTTTTACCAATATACAATATAAAGTAATGAGCCTTTCTAGCATAAATATGTGATAAAAAGTAAAGTAAGTAAACAGAAGAAAATAGAACTATAGTGGATGAATTTAAGACTTTAATGCTTCCTTTTTTTTGGGTTAAAAGTTTTTGTGGAAGCGATTCAACTTTCTTTTTTGGCAAAATGTTGGTATTGTTCTCCCGACTTTACTCTCAATTTTTAGGTATTCCGTCCTTTCTTTCTGTTCTTGTCGTTATAGTCGAAGGGCCTGTCTACTTTGCATTTGAGGATTATATATAACTCATTAAAACTAATGGGGTGTGGATAAGAAATTTAATTATTTACTTTACTCAGCACTTTTCTCTTTCTAGAGTACCAAAGTCATAATATCCAACCAACCACGCCTACTGAGAAACTATATGAAAAATCCAGTTTTACTCGGGGATTTGGATCGCTTCGGAAATAAATTTCTTGTATGCATCCACATAGAAATAAAATGGTAGGCACACCCACTTGAAAAAAACACACGATGAATAATAGTTTCACAGTTTCAAACTTTAGGTGTGAAAACACATGACTAAAATAAGGCATATTAATTCCCATGTTAAATTTACACTATCTGGAGGGATTTAATTAAGAAAAGTAGATTTGCGTATGCTTTAATTATGATTGTATAATAATAATCAAAGAACAGAGCATAAAAATTTGATGGTATGGACAATATTAGTTGGTTCTTCTGGTTGGTTGTCAGTGGTTTGTTCGACGTTTGCAATATCCGCTGAGGAAATTAGAAAATCCTTCAACTCCAAAAAGTATTAGGAGAAATGAGGTAATTTGTGGAGAAAGCTCTCTTAGTCCAGACAAGACAAAATAGGAGAGAAAGGGGAAAAGTAGTAAGAAAAATCAAGACTTGCCAATATTATTATGTAATATCCTGAAATGTCCATTATGATCGGGTTTAGGACAGTGTTGGAAATATCTTCATTTACTTGGGGGTTTTAATCAATCCTTACTTCCATCGCTTACTACTTTTCATCTTTACCCAAACCCAAAATTTATCCGTCCTAACCTAAAATCCTCTACTTTAAATTGTTACCCAAGCCCCTCATTCCTTTTTAATACCCAAACCCCTAATTCCTTTTTTAATACCCAAACCCCTAATTCCTTTATTAATTAAATACCCAAACCCTTAATTCCTTTATTAATTAAATACCCAAACCCCTAATTCCTTTATTAATTAAATACCCACCCAAACCCATAATTCCCTTATTAATACCCACACCCCTAGTTCCTTTGTTAATACTCCAACCCCTAATTCCTTAATTAATACCCAAACCCCTAATTCCTTATTTAATACCCAAACCCCTAATTTTTTTATTGTTACCCAAAACCTCTATTCCGCATTCCTATCCATAATTTGCATAAAAGCCTTAATATTCACATAATTATAAGAATAAAGCCAATTCCTCTTAGTTTAATTACCTTCAACCTAAAGAAAACCCCAATGATCTTGCATGGCATTATTTAACCCATGAAAGAAACATAATACTAAAAAATTGAGAGGATACTAAAAAAACCTTCTAAAATTAACTTCCATATAAAAAAAAAATCTTGCTGAGGGTTACAAAAAAGTTGGTTTACTGATCTGATCTCGACATAAAAAAAGAGAGTAAATCCGAGCCTGAAAGCCCTGAAGCTCTACACTTTTCTACCTCATTTCCCCAGAATCCTACCCAACTTAGGTTTAAGTAACATTCTGTATTATACTCAATGTACAATCTGTGCTTTTGAGTAATCCAATATCCACCAATGTAACACAATTTAATACAATGTGTGAAGCTTATCCATCCATCCATCCATCCTTACATTTCTCCAGGGCTTTACTTCTATTATGCTATGCTAATTTTCATTATTATTATTATTATCCACAGCTCAGAATCTTTATACTCAGTCCCACTACTACTACATACTCCAGATGATTGGATATGTGGGATGCTCCTTATTATTATTGTAGCCTTCTTAGGTATCGGGTTATATAATCATTACGTCTACATGTGGAGGATATCATCTACCAAACTGTAAACCACGTTGTTTGGATTATCTTATTCCACAATATTCCACATATTATTATAAGCATCTTCCTAAAAAATCATGCACAGACTCTGGAAATTATCCGGATATTTTGCCGACCTCAAGAGGGCCATTTTTACTTCCAGTATTATTCAGTTTTCTATATTTCCAGGCTTCTGGTACCTAATCCCCAACTAGACTGCCGTCAGGGACCTTTCGTTTACGCTTTAAAACTTAATTTATTTATAGATTTACAGCGTCTAAAATTGTTTCAACAGAATGTAGAGGTTGTGGTAGAGATTTCATCGGGATTTCGACACGTTGTGGAGTACAATTTTCAATTTTTTAAATATTTACATCTTCATACTCTGTCTACAGTTTCGTAACCTGTTTCCATTATCCTACTAGCAAATATATAGTATAGACTTACAAGGCCCTAACTCCATATACGTCAACTGAAGACTTTCCTTTAAAAGGCATAGAAATGGGGTGTTTATAGTAGCATGTAAAACTGGTAAAATTGTCCATGGAAGATAATATACTATTAAGGTCCGCAACCCGAAATATTACATTCCTTTTTTTTCTAAACTGGTCATCATGAGTCTCAGTTTGATATAAACTTGTTAAAAGGATGAAACCAAGTAAATCCATGTTAGGTAGAGGAAAAGTCCAATTAAAAGCCTTTCCCCGAACACGGACAACCTTTCCATCCATTCTAAACTGAGTAAGGGAAATTGAGTAAGGAAATGGGATTAATTCTCTATCCTTTCTTTAAGGAAGATTAACCAAGGGACTTCCCAATACTAAAACCCTCCTTAGACAAGTCAAGAGCTTGGAAAATGTCCCACTGAAATTAATCTTACCCTTTCCTCTCACTTTATCCATTTAAAGTGAAGAGGCTCCTCTCTTTAGACAACTAGTAGAGAAGGGTTTTATAGGAAGGGTAGTAATATTATTATGAGGTAATATTATTATTATTATTATTCCACCTGTGAGCCATTCCAAAGGTATTCTTATAATTTAATCCAGATCATCATCCTCTTTGATTCCATTAATCTTAGTAGTAGTAGTATTTATAGCTACCGTATTGTCTCGAATACTGTCCCCTTTCCAATACTAACCCCCCTTAATTACTATTAATAAACCCATAAATTTGACTCTCAAAGAGGCCAAACATTTACCAGTGTCCCGGGACGCTATTAAAGACAATACGATAGGTATGTAGATGGGGCGTAGGTGGATAATAATATTCTTAAGGAGTCTCTGGGACAAGATTTACAACTCAATTTCTACTTTCTAGTTGAACAGGCACGGCAGAGATGAGGATGGGGACAGAGGGAAGGTGGGGGAAGGGGGGGGGGGGTTAAGCACGTTCTTGGAAGCGATAATAAATTGTTATCCCGTTGTTAGTTCCTTGGAGAATTTAGCCCATCAAGCCAACCAACCGTGGAAAAACTCTATTAGAAGGAAGAAGGACTCTTTTAATGTGATTAGAAAATTTAGATCTTGTTTCAATTCAACATTTCATTTCGGGATTGGGAGGGAGGGAGCCCGTGTTTAGTGATTCTAGGAGGTTTTTAGCCCTCCGGGTCACCAGGTCACATAATTCCATAATTCTAATTAAATAGGCCAAACCTGGTAAATAACAGCAATTAAGACGTTAATTTCTTTATCTAACGCATCCATTTTCCTCATAAAAATATCAAAGAATCCAAGTTGCCCGGTTGGAAGTATTGGTCATGGAGTTCAGACCCTATTGGGTCACCCGGAGACCACTTTTTCCGCTTACAAATTCGTCATGTATTGAAAAAGTTATTGTAATTTCGTCCTGCCGCTCTCGCCCAGGAACACCCTGTACATCTTTTAGTACAGTTTAATTAAAAAGGTCAAATGTCAAAGAAGACTAGGCCAAAGCTAGCCCAATTTAATCCCTCTTACTTAAAATTCTTGAGCCATCGTCAGAAGGAGACCACGTAGGTGTATAAGTAATAGAAATTGGTAGGTGGGGGGATTGCCCAGGCTTTAGTAGATTTACATCTGACGACGACATGGCCGTGAATGGTAGTGGAAATATAACCAGAAAAGCTACCTACCTTGATTAAGGGGGAGTAGGATGAGCAGAATGCAGATTCGAACTGCTGCAGACCTAAAGCAAAAGTTCAACCCGGCAGCCCAACCTTTTCCTCCGACCAACATCTTCCCAATTTTACGCTCTTTTGCTAAACGCCAATTTATCCAGTCCTTGTTGAAACCTCTCCAAACCTTCCTCTCTTCATTCGACGATGGATTAATAAATTCTGCCCGTCTTTTGATCATCTTTCTTGTAAAGTCGGGGGAATCGGGTCCAACGTTTTGGAATGAGCTTACGGAACTATGGGTGGTTATGGGGTTATTTCCTGTGACAATTTCATTAAAACTAGGACTCCCTTTTGGTATAGAATTGTCCTGCAAACGGGGTACTTTATTTACTGCCAAAATATCCTGTAAATCGGCTACTGTTTTTTCTGCAGGAAACTTACTCCCACCCGGTAAATGTAGCATGTTCTTTGTTAACCGTTCCTGCAAACCAACTGCTGAACCTTTCTCCGCTACCCCTTTCCTTGTAAAAGAACGTGAATGTAGTTCGGCTATTAGAGAAATCCCCCAAAACCCTGGAACCAATCCATTAAAATCCGCATCACAACCCTCAACTTGTCCTACTACTACTCCTCCTTCATCTACCAAAGTAAAGTCCACCAAACCCGGTACTTGTTTCCCTTCTTCCGGATTCGAATCATCCAAACGGGCTACTTCATTCATTAAACATTCTTCCATATCCCGTCCAATTTTACAACCCTTTAGGCGAGCTGTTTTTTCTTTACAAAATTTGTATAACTTCCTCCCAGCAGTTGAAGTATTGGTGGAAGTATTAGTATTAGTAGTTCCCATACTTTCTCCATCCCAGGAATTACAATCCATGTTCCTGGATCCATTACAATAAAAATTCATAGCCCCGTTCCCAACCATATTCTACTTGTCTAACTAATATATTTCCTACTCACAAAACCCACCTAACCTCCTCTATAATAATAATAATAATGCATACATGAAATTAAATGACTGGAGGGTCTCAGAGCAACCTCATGTCCTCCATTTGTTCTTCTTTTATCCTGAGAACAAGTCTGAATTACTCTCACTCTTACTCGATCCCATTAACTTCACCGCTTATTATTACTCTGGGATTATTATATTATTATTATTATACCTTGTCTTGCTCTAGGAATAACAGGAATAAAGGGAATATTCCACTCTCTCTCTCTCTTCAGTTAAGGATTCTTAACCTCCATATACAATCCAGTAGAAGAGTAAAATGGAGGAGGGTATTATACTTTATTTCTCTGTCCGTTCGTGTGTGTATGTAAAACACGCACTGCTGAATTTAACCCACTTCCTTACCCTTATTTATGCTAACCATAACTTTTACTAACTTGTCATTTTATTGGAATTCTAACAATAGAAGGAACGAATGGGAACTTTCTTTCCATTCCAAGGACGATGATGAAGGAACTGCAGTAAGCTTTAGTGTAGTAGTAGTAGTAGTAGTAGTGGTAGTAGTAGTGGTGATAGTAGTAGTAGTAGTAGTGGTGATAGTAGTAGTAGTAGTGGTAGTAGTAGTGGTGATAGTAGTAGTAGTAGTAGTGGTGATAGTAGTAGTAGTAGTAGTGGTGATAGTAGTAGTAGTGGTAGTAGTAGTGGTGATAGTAGTAGTAGTAGTAGTAATGTATTTTTCTACGTTATAGTAATTGTAAAAGAAACCCCAACTTTCACTTTTTCCCTGAGAAGATTCTATAGGAGCGAGATGAGGTTATATGATTTTGTAGTTCTGTATTTGTAAAGTTATTATGTGAAAGTAGTTGTGGAAGGAGAAGAGACAGATACAATACGATACAAGATGAATGGAAATGGATCTAACAAATGGAGGATTTATTTTGCAGCTCCATCTTTTCAACAAAAGTGCGGAGACCCTGCTAAGTTTTTGGTAACGTTATTGTAAGACGGATTGTTAAAGTTGTATAGTAGAAGTCAAGGTGGAATAATATGTAAAACTGGGTGAAGTAGCAGTAGAAGATGAATGGATGGAATTGTAGCCGCTAGTTATAGTAATAATGGCAACTAAATAGTCAACACTGTAACTGGCTCAATAACACTTACAACTGTTAAACGAACAGTACAGCTAGTTCAAGGAGTATTGAGTATCACTTAATGGAGAAGTATGACTGGTTCATACCATCCCAAGCACTAGCACAGTCTGACCTACAGTTACAGTACAAATCGTTTCAAGTAGCAGTAGAGAAATAGTTATTGTTGAGAACTCATAGTCTTGATTCTTTTGAAGAGCAGGAGAATATCTTGTCTACGTAACAGTAGCAGTGCAGTTGCTGTACAAAAACTTGTCCTGGAAGTAGCAGTAGTAGAAGTAAAAGTATCAGTAGTAGAAGTCGAAGTAGAAGTCGAAGTAGTAGAAGTAGAAGTAGTAGTAGTAGAAGTAGTAGAAGAAGAAGTATCAGTAGAAGTAGAAGAAGTAGTAGAAGTAGAAGTAGTAGAAGTATCAGTAGAAGTAAAGCTTATTGTTGTAGAAGTAATGGGATTGACGTTGTAGCGGCTGCTGTGCGGGTATCTTCAGATAAAGTGAAAGTAGTAGTGATATTTTTCCCAGCAATTTATTCACAATGGGAGACTGACTGCAATAAAGAATGAAGAAAGAAATGTTGAATAAAAGGTTAGTAGGAATTGTAATTTACATATTGAAGTAGACATAGAAATAAGCCCATTCTTCAACAACCAAAAGTAGTACATACAGTTCCAATACAATTCCCAATACAAAACGCCAGAGATAAGAATTATTGTAAACGGAAACCACTAAAGAAAGACCAGAAATGGAGGGTTCCTCCAATTTTCTGTACAACCGACAGAATAAGGAATACTTTCTCCGTATTCTACACAAACATTAATACACATTCTCTTCCATTTTTATCCAAAAATCATAAAAACTTTTTACAATAATCTTACCAAGACTTTATTCCCACCAATAAAAAATTCAACGTTGAAATATGTTAAAAGCAAATGTATTGGAAAAAACAAATCATCAAAATAGCCTCGTTTAATTTTAAAACGAACCCTAAACCCCCCATTTCTCTAAGGTATATCCCAATTACAATTTTACATTAGGAAAATATAAAATGTGGGTGTGGCTGTCCGGATACTTCATGGAGTTTTGAGAATAAGAATCCCATGTTCTTTCCCCATTTTTCATGCGGTATGTTGTTGTCATCTTAAACCTATGGACGGTTTGGATATATATTATAAACTCTAGAAGATGTTATGAACATACCTACTATCGTACAAAAGAAGAGAAAGCCAACAATAATTAACCACAACGAAGTTTTGTTCTAATCTTGGGGATTCTGGGTAAAAATGTGTGCGTAAATCTTCAAAACTTGACCATAATAGATATAAGAAGGAATAAGGTATATAAGCCTAGATGTATTATAGTAAACTTAAGAATTGGGATGTAAGGAGGATATAAGAAAATGATGTAGTATTTGTAGAAGAGTAATTCATTTCCCCCAAAAGTACCTCCCATGGGGAAGGATCAAAGGAGGAAATTATATTCTAGAATTTAATATTACATACGATTCGGTCTAGAATAGAAGACTAAGGAAGGGGCCCATTTTGTAAAATATTACCCAAAAGAAAGTCTCCTACTGAGGACCCGTCAGAACTTCAACTCAACTCAAGGAAGTTATAACTTTACAACCGAGGCACAAAATAGCTAGACACACTTGCCAACAGGAAACTTATATTACTATTGAAAAAGAAGGGAAGGAAATCATACTATCCCCTGTATTTCATCATCAGTAATTTAATACTTTTACTTATTGTCAACAAGATAAGGACTTTGGCAACAGTTTTATTTATTTTATTCAAGACTTATCCAAGCAACTGGAGAAAGAACGCTTTAAACATGATCATCATGACCAAAATAACACTTTTAATGAACAAGTTCACTAATAAATTGACTTTAAATATCCAGCTTGGTAATCTTACTTATAAAAACCTTAAAAATTCTTATGCTAATTATGCTCTGGAGGCAATAAATAAGGAATACGGAATATGGAAACTTGGAGCATGACTAAAAATTACCAAAACTTAATGTATCTTTGTTGTTGGTATTATTGCTATAAGTTTTAACCCAGAACATATCCCAAGCAAAGCGGAATTCTTTGGCCTCCATAATCTGTCAAATCTGTGTCCTTAATTTACGTGTATTCATTCACCAACACAAAGTCCCTGACTTATGACATTTACTTGGGCAAATATAAATACAAGAGTTGGGGAGACTCGTAAAGTTATTACAGGAAAAACTTTTGACTAATGAAGGACAGGCTTGGTTGAAAAAGAAACTCCTTAGGCACACAACTTTCATTTCACAGGGGAACAATGAGCAACCAGAATATTAAGTTTAGTACATAAGTAGTAGTAGTAGTAATAGTAGTAGCAGTAATAGTAGTAGTAGTAGAAGTAGTAGTAGTAGGATGTAGTAGTAGTAGTAGTAGTAATAGTAGTAGCAGTAATAGTAGTAGTAGTAGAAGTAGTAGTAGTATGAGTAGTAGTAGTAGTGGTAGTAGTAATAGTAATACTAATGCTGTAGTTTATAAAGTATATAAAAAGTAAATTTAATATCCAAGAAAGTTCCGCTCTTCAAAATTAATTACAGTTTTGAGGCAACTCCACTGCCTTATAAACTACCTAATTAATTACATTGACAACTTTCAGTAAATATTGTATAAGAAATCTGAATCCTTTTATGGACATAAAAACATTCTAATAATAATTGTGGAGCGTACAAATATGCTTGCCATTTTAAAATAGTTTTACATATTTCACAACCACCTTTTCCAACAAATAAAGTAGCAAAAACAATTAATTCTTTTTAAACATCCAACTTTCATTCCGAAGGACTTCCTTCCTTCTTTGGTATACAAAGCTCAGTAAAAAGAGAAAGTTAATCAACGATTTCCTTTCATATTAAGGAATTCCGTTCGATAAGCCGCGACCGATCAGTAAAGAAGAGGGAATTTAGGGTCTTGGAGCTAGGGTCTTGGAGCTAGGATTTAGGGTCTAATCTACGGATTGATTTGGATTTGGAGACTAATTGACAACTTCACACATTTTTACTTTTGTTGAATCTATCCCACTAGGTAGTTATTGTATGTACAGTTGATTTATTTACCTCGGAAGAAATGCTTTCTTTCTTCAAAACAGATATTAAACTTTTCTAAAAGCATGTAGCAACTCCCAAGCCCACACAACTACAGTAATAAGTATCAATTTCAATCAGAATTCTGTAGCATTTTGAGTACGCGTTTATCATTCCTTGAAAAAAATGGGTTGAGGGTAAAAAGCGGCAGTGCAGCAGTGAGAACTAAAATAGCACCCTTTTGTTAAAACTTCCTCTTTGTTAAATGAGAAGATGGAGACTGAAGAGAGACGAAGAAGTTGGGTATGGTATTTCTAGACCTATAAACTACTAAGCGGATTCTAAACAATATCAGAGAACTAGTAATATAAAGCCGTATACTGTGCAACAACAAGTGAGGAAATGAAATGAAAAATTGATGCAAAAAACTAAGAGTTAGTAAGAAGAGGAAACTAATAAATTAAACAAGGGACAAAAGAAGACTCTTTCAACTTCCAGGATACCATTTTAGCACAATACTCCTATCCTTTTTAAATATATACTTTTGTAGTGTTCGAATACGGTTTAATGTTATACAACTCCCTCTGATCAGTTCATCCAAACAAATCCCAGCACAAATCTACAACGTATGAGATTTTAATTAAAGTCCAAATCCGAATTGTAAAAAACTAAAATGATCTTATTCACAAGTTTTGATTGGATTAAATAAAAACTTGGTTAAAATAAGGGAAGGAAACCTTGTATATTATTTTGTTCGAGTGTAAAATATCCATTAAACTTCGTTGTTTAACTCTCGGACTATTTTCAACCCGAACTGACCAAGTAAAACCAAAACCTATACTAAGTTACAGACCTAATAAAACCTCAAAAGTAAGGTTCACTCTTGAAATGAAAGTAAAACTGGGTTGAAAGTTGAAAGTCATGTATATTTTTTACAGCTAAAATCCTTCTTCCATCCATTACGGGTTAAACGGGTTATAAGAACAGATTCTTAATAAGGATGAAAATGTATTTAGGGTAGATGCGGCTTGAAGGCGAGGAAGGGAATTTTGGCCAATAAAATGGCTTAATAATCGTAGTAATAAGCCCAGACAGTTAGTTTATTGGAGTAAAACCCCATAAATACCACTCCATTTGTAACAGGAATCAGCCTCCTCTGTAGCAGCAGAGGGAGGGAAAGCATTTATAGGAATAGGAAATAAAGAGAAGGTTAACTCTTCATTTATTATTTATTTGGAAGTATCTAGATTGAGATTTAGAGAGAGATAACTGTAACTCTTCATTATTTACTTTACCTTACAGCACCACCAACCCAATTATTTGTGGGAGGAGGACTCTAATCCTTTTAATGGTCTTTGCACAAATCCCTACAACCAACCCTTATAGGTAGAGATATACACTTTTAGCAAGGCTATCATCCACTTTTTACTCTGGGTGGGTGGGGTTTTTAGACCGAGTGACAATGGCATAGAAAGTGTTTATAGCATCCTTGGCTTGAGATTAGGGAGTGTAAATAGGAATTACTCCCGTCATACTCTTACCAATAATAAACTGGATTACTCTTTACCTTATTAATAGCAACGTTTTGGGGTCAAGCTGAACTTTAGGGGGTTCATAACTTCCCCAGGGGAATTAAAATGTGTAGCAAACTTCAAGAAATACTTTTAAAAAGATGACTTATCAGATTTTTAACACCTAGAACAAGTTCTCTTTGGTTCGTCACAAACTTATGAATTTTTGTAAAGTATTTTTTAATAACAATTACCTTTTTAGTTAAAATAATTAACCTTATTAGCCATAGATATTTATGATTCCTTATTTCTTTCCTTATCAATTTTTACTTGGAATGGAACCCATTATTTCCCAGGATAATTAAAACCATAAATACGGTATAATGATTATGTAGATAATGCAGTAAAGCGTGACCCAAAAAACATGCTATCTACTAATCATATATTAGATGCAGCAGCAGCAGCATGTGTATTTTAGCTAATGGCTGATCCAACCCCCTTTTTAACTATACGTCATAATCCACAAGGACCTTACCTAATTAATATTTTATCCTCTTTTGTTTAGCAAAAAAAGGGATCTGCAATGAAGATTTTAGAGGGAAATAATCTAAAGAAGGAACGGGGATAGAAGGGTTATGAGAGTTGGTTGAACTGGAGCAAGAGTCTATGTAGTATAGTAATCGTAGTAATAATACTTAAGGTTAATACTAATAATAGAAGATTACATAGGGAAAGTGTACTGACTGGGTTGGGCTCTAATCCTGAATGAAGAGGCAGAAGGTTGAGAAGAAGTTAAGACGTTTTGTGTGTGTGCAAGTGAAGATAAGTGGCTATTTTGCCAAAACCAAATGGGAACATAACGTTAGGAGAGTAACAACTCTAATTCAACAGCCACCACCACACACCACCACCACCACCACCACCAACTAAACTACTACTAATACTACATTACTACTACTACCACTACTACCACTACTAGTACTACTACTACTAGTACTACTACTACTAGTACTACTACTACTACTACTACTACTACTACCACTACTACCACTACTACTA
>JAQFZX010000957.1:0-39807 GCA_034682405.1 Hydroisotoma schaefferi | reverse complement strand
ATTAATTTTTTTTCGAACTCTTGTTTTTCGAACTTATGGCTTTCGAACAAAAAAATTCGCACTTTCGACCGATCACCCATTTCGTGAACCTGACTCGTGATCATGAACATGATGATGATGAAACGATACTTAACCAAGTAATGGTAATACCCGGGTTCCCTCGCATCTTGCTCTTCCTCATCGATCCCCCCAACACCCGAGCGGGTGTTTTCAGGGGACATTTGAACTAATGGCCGTGGTTGAAATGATCGTCATTCGACTCAGTATGCAGTACACGAGGGAGTTGATAAATAGCCCGTAAATGTATAAAATCCGTAAACGATAACAGACAAAAGATGAAGACGTATTTGGTCGAACGATGTAAAGAATGTTTAGGATGAAGGACATCTGATTTATTTTTTATATCTCTCATGTTTTTTATTCCTATCGATTTGTTATTTTAAATTAAAAACTTTCTGAAAGGTCTGGAAGCTTTTTTTATCAATAAAATTAAATCACAACAGCGGCCAAAAGGTAATCTTTAACCGACCCATCAAGTCCTAGCCTCCGGCCGTCCAGGAACTGGTGGATCTCATTTATGACAAACTGCAACAGGTGAAAAATTTTGTTATTTATGCAGGTAGGTTTAGGATTCTCAGAGAGAATGATTTCAATCAATCTGATCAGATAGTTCCCCTTTGCTATTGCCAATAATAATACTACTACAACATGCATTATTCACATGAGATCTTCGGGATCAGAGGGCATCTCATGGGACGACGGGTCATAATAAATTAAATCTCATACCCACACCATTCATCATCTCTTGCCTGGAGTTGTTTGTATTGGTTTATGTAAAATGCAAGTAGATAAAATAGAAACGTACACATCCGTATAATGGTCCGATAATAAGAGCGCAGTGATAGCCTGCCCACTGTTTTCCTTTTTGATCAAACGCAACATCCGCTACGTATATGGAGCTCATAATGATGCAGACACAGACTACCACAAAGTAGGCTATGTGAGACAGAATATATATCACTGCCAAAAACTTGGTTAAAGGGGTCTGAAAATGTTGAAGATACGGTGTCAAGCTTTATTTTTATGCAATGAAAACTATTGTCGAAAAAATTGGGAAAACGGATGTAAAGAATAGATACCTCATTTTGCTTCAAATTAATTACAAGAAAGTCGATTCCCACGATTAAAATAAAGCCCAAAATAATAGGTAGCGTTGTTACAGCTCCCATAAGCAATGTTGTCACCGCTGCGACATGAGATTGGCTGATTGTCTATTTACATGATGATGGAAATAATAAATAAAGGCTGGAACTGAGATTGGTAATCTCTTTTGCATAACCAATCTTACTTTTTATAGGATAATTGGGTAAACTTAACTTACCAGAAGGGAAAAGATCAAAGTTAATTTCCATTTTCCATGAAAGAATCCCAACATTCGGACGGTTATATAAAGGGAAAAGTAGACTCCACTTTAAAAGATAGCAAGTTAAATATAATTAGCTTTCCTTACGCAAGCTATTCAAATAACATTCTTGTATAAGCCATCTAATTTCATTATGCATTAAGCCAAGCAAACTGTAGCTCAAAAACAAATGTAAAAGTTTTCCACATGCTGAACAATATTTCTAAGCTTACATAAACATGTAGTTGATCCACAAGAACTTCCCAACCATTACGTGTCCCAGATCTTTCCTTTAGAAGTTAATAAAAAAAAAGATATTAAATATCAAGAAGTTTACAGGTACTTTTATGAGTTATGTTAATATTTGTTTTCTAAAAATAAACATCTCCCACCCACACAAACTCCCACATTCCAATTATTATTATAGCAAGTAGGAATAGAAGATGCAAAAATGTTCGAAAGCACAAAAGTTTGTTCGAAGACACATTTGACGAGCAAGGGTTAAGTTGAAGAAATATTGACTACTCAAGCTGTCAAGCTTTCATTTGTTTTCTACACATTTTGTAAAGTCACAGAGAGCAAAAAAGAAAGAAATGACAGAAATGGAAACATTAAAAAAGTAGCATTAAAGTTTGTTCCCGAATGCTTAATCCCAATAGAATAGCTTGAGTCCCTTTTCATATCACTAGATAAATTCATATAAAAAAGTTACTCAAAGATCATTGCCAAAGTCCAAAAAAGGGTTATAGTAGTTTGAATACACTTGAGTCCCATAACAGCCAACTTGAACCGAGTTTGGTACGGAAGGTCGTGAAACTTTTCGCACGTCCTGCCAATTCTAATGCAAAGCCGGACCAAGCAAAACTACATGGGACAATAAATCTTTTATTCGGATCAAGATCAAATGCTGTAGAACCCTTGGCTTCATTTATAGTTGGAGGGATTTCCCATTGTCACAATAAATTACCCTCTGTTCATCTTCATGATCATTACTGTGGACACTACTGTCCAGTGAAAAGTCACTAACATTGCTCTGCATTTCTTCATTTTCACTCTCCTCATCCGAATCGAAACTGACCACTCTGGGCAAGTAGTTCTTTATGGCTCGATAACTTTCATCTCGCGATACAAATGATCGCATCGACCGAGAGGGTTCACTGCGGGCTGAACCTCTGGTAGTTGATGTATTGGATTTTCGCCGTCTGACGATGTCTCCATCAAATGCGTCCTTTACAGGGGTTCTTGAGGTTAGCTGAGCATTTTTCCTTTCCAAGTGATCCCTCCAGTGTTGAGATAGAGAGGATGTGGATGAATGCGTGTTTTGTGAACGACTTCGATGGTTCAACGGGGTTTTGGAACTTTGGCTAAGGAATATCCCATCTTCCTTGAACGCGGCATGACTTCTGTTTAGGGATGTGCGAGACATTTTAATGTTTAATTCAAGTTATTTTTATCCAGAATTTGTATAGAGGTTTTTCAAGACAGGTAAAAAAAAAGTACTCGAGTCTGATTTACATTTCGATTATCTCATATGGTGTAGTGTTAAAGAACCTTGGAAACTTTAGAACCCTTTATAAGCATATAAATACTCACGGAGTATACATGCATTATGAGAAAATGTCATCTCATGCTGTTGCTAATTACTGAAAATAATAGAGTTGAACATTTCTGGCTGGTTTAGCAATAAAGCAATAGCAATAACAAGCCTGGCACCTTTGCCCTTGGTTAGAAACTATGCAGATCTAACTTTAAGTTTCAGGTATCGTACTCCTTGGCAGCATAGAATGTGATGGAATTAATTGAATCGAGTGGATTGCAAACGTAAACTTTGCTTATAAACGCCAATGAAGCATACCAAGGAATGGGCATTTAATAATCTAAATAATACAATGGATTTACAGACAAAAGTCAAGAGTCGTCTACCCTGGAAATATTTAGTAGGAAAAGGAAGAATGCAGCACTCCGACTTGGTTGCGGGATTATTGGCCCTTACATTGGTACTTCTCTTGATCCTAGTTTGTCAATCCACATTCTGGGGATTCTGGAAAGTTGCAAACTATTTAGACCAACTACTTGGCATACCTCTTGAGGGGACATTCATCCTTTTATGTGGTCTAGGTGTCTTCCTCCTGGAAATTACGGTGGCCAAACATGCAGAAAATAAGCTATATGTTCACCAAACGTTCAAAATTCAATCTAAAATGATGTGATGATGGTAGTTTGCTTTGACTGTGAAATTATGATACACAATATTACTAAATTAAACGCTGTGTATTTTTGTCCTGTTGAAACTGTCCTACTGTAAGTAAATAAATTCTGCGTATAAGATGCTCCTTAAGATGGAATACTATTTATGAGCAGGAATGCATAAATCATTGGAACACAGAGCGAATTAATATATAAGCTATAGTACACTTTATTTTCATTCTTAGACATAAATATCCTTTATCTTGTGCAAGTTGATCTCTCCCTATATCTTATACCTCTTCCTTAAGTTAGTTATAAAGTCTCATTTAGTAACATCTCATCAGGTTAGGGTTACTACACTATCTTGCCCGAGGTAAGTTAGAAATGAACTTGATACAAAGTTGAGACTTGAGAGATCTTACTGCAAACTGCACTGTATTACTACCACAATAACAGAAACGTTGAAGCAAAGCTGATGGATGCATGTAAAAAGTTAGTAAAGTAAAGGAAATCCTATGTTATAGGGCAAGTCTAGCCAGATTATTGCGTGAAGAAACCGTTATCTGAATGCAGTTTTGTTTCAGCGTACTTCTACTTACTTATGCAATTCAATGTACTTACTGTTAGTTGGGGTTTGTGCTGTGCTATTCCTAACGTTTTCTGTGGTTTGCATTCGTTATATTTTGTACCACTGAACTGAGACTGAGCTAACATTCAACATTTTAAAATAATTACCTAAATATTTAGCCGGTTCCTTGACATTGGTTTTCACTAGAGTTCTTTAAAAACATCCCTTATTTTCTACCTTATCATTTTGGAATTCTAAAAACGTATCATGGACAGGTAACTATTTATTTTGTCAAACTAAAATAATTTATGATGCATTTTTAAATGAACAGCGAAGCGATAGTTGGAAAAAGGGCTGAAAGTTCTGTATCCTTCTGTTTAGTTATGTATGAAAGTATATTACATTCAGGCATACAAATACATTAATATTATAAAGACGGGTTAAATGTATAGGACTATTTTTTTGCAGAGATTGGTCCGAAACCTTTTACGAAGGTAATGAAGAGTTTGTATCCAGTATTACTCTCTCAGGAAAGGATTCCAAGAGAGTGATAGGAGTTATAGATATGGATGGGTACGAAGTGCAGGTCTACTTGAAGCACAAGTATGGTCCGGAAAAGGGCAGAGATATGTACCTAAATGATGTGGTTATCTTAAGTAATCCCTATTCTGGAAGGTTCGTAGAATGTAATTGATTTTAAGAATTTTGGTACTTCAATGCTACTGTGCTTGTGGATAAAAATTATCTATTCACTTTATTTTAGAATCATATCCGTTAATTATCGGGCCAAAGAGATGAAAATATCACGCAAAACTGACAACGTTGAGTCGGCATTGGAAAAATATCCGAATTTAATAAATGAGAAAAAAGTCACGGATGATTTTAACAGGCCAGAGAGTAAATTGGTCCGTCAGGCGTCTTTTGACATACTTGACTGCATAAAACGGTACAGACAAAGTTGCGGGTTAGACATCACTGTAGAATACTCTCCAAGTGATGAGTTCTATTTGGATTTAACTACGGAAGTTAGGAAGCGGTTTGAATCCAATCCACCCAAGTTTCTTACTGTGGAACAACTCGGACCAAACTGTCATCTTGAAGGAACGAAGAAATACAAAGGGAAGGCTATAGCGTTCAGGAGTAGGTTTATGTATGCACAAAATCCGGATCGGTACCTACATGAATATAAACTTGTCTACGGAGCAGTGATCATGGAAGGAATTAGGATGGCCATTTGGAACGAGGTGAAATTAGAAGCGTCTGGAGGTGTTTCTACAAATAAGCTGCGGGCAAAACTGGCCTGCTCAATGCACAAGCCGGGCGGAAATACTATTCTAGCCCCGACAGGAATGGATAGAAAGAGTAAGACTATTGGAATAAAATCCATTCAAGGATTTGGTTCCAAGTTAGGAGACCAGATCCTTGAACTATTCGGCAAGAACATAAACATGTTTGAGTTAGCTAAATACTCGGTAAAGCAGTTGGCAAAAAAGCTGCGGACATCTGTAGATGCAGCGTCTAAAATAAGAGAGCTTGCTCTAGGAAACTGCGATGAAGATATTACTGAAAAATTAAAAAGTAATACAGTAGGTGTTAGTAAAACCAACTTGAGGAACTTGAATTTAGATTCTTTGGATCGATTGTTAAATAATTTGCTTGAGGACTTATTGGGGCGGCTTCAAGAGGAAAAGATAAGACATCACCGAATCGCTAACAGGATAAAATGCGAGTTCCACTATCCTAACTATGGAAATAGAAATCAGTTTGGTCAACCGCAGAAGCAAAGTGTGGACTTCGAGGACCCTCAAGGTCCCTTAATCAACCCGATAGGAATGAGAGAACGTATTGTGGGTGAAGTTATCAGAAAGGCTCAGGAAATCCGTGTTGTAGTTCGCAACATTTCCCAAGTTCAACTCGTAGTGCAGAGTTTCCAAGATATTTAGCTGGACCCTTCATTCTCATTATTTTCTAATAATACTGTCATCCTTCAATACAATACTGTTTGTGTACTGCTTATAATTATAATATATTAGTTAAACTATAGTTCTTCCATTAAACTATATTTGCTTCCAACTTTATTTTATTTGTATATGCAAAAAAACAAGCCATTTCTTTAATATGTTTGGACATCTACGTAAGGAGTTTGACTAGTGGTTTGTATTGTATAAGTTTACACTTTAATGAAATACTCAGACATGATAAGCAGCAATTTAAATTACTTTAATATTGACATTCATTGTAATAAGGTGAATTTTCATGAATAAGGTGACAGCTATCTGCAACAGCCGTAATTATACTGTGACTCCAATCTCGCACGTCGAGTTTTAACATCTACACGGGGTTTTCCTCTTATTTATCTTCTATATTGATGGCTTTTTGTAAATTAATCGAGTTATGGATTTTCAATAGAGAAATAAAAATAAATTAAGTCGAAGTTGGTTGGAACAAGAGACAGAAATATTATAAACTCGATGTTACTAAATTAACGTTTCATATTTTACTGTGGAAATCTTTATTAACCCTTCTGTTTTGCGCTTGAAGAAATCTCCATTCCCATTATCCCATTATAAAGATAACTTGATAACCAACGGATCTTGGAACATAACTTCATGACTACAATTCAGACATTTTCATTTCTAAGAATTTATTCACTACTAAAATATGGATAGAATCCATGACCTAAAAATGCTTAATAACGGCACTCCGACTCTGTCGATTATATGTAGAATCTTCGTTTGTTTTTTCCTTCGGTTTACACCGAGAAGGGTAATCCCCGTGGACGTAGATTTCTTCACAAACCACACAGACAAACTCCCGATATGAAATGCAACAAAGTAAACCAAAGATTGGAAACATAATAGCAAAGACTATTCCCACAGGGGTCCAATGAGCTTCCATAGTATCTTTTAACGGATACCTGCATCTTCTACAGAGCTGGGGAACTTCTGGAGTCAGTTTGTAGTATCTGCATGGAATTCATAAAAACAAAATATTTCATCAAAGGAAGTTGACATTATTGCAGCCTTGTGTGTGTAGATGTACGAGTAAATAGTAAATAGTAAACCCTTGAAACCAATGGTTCCAGTCTACTCAATTATTAACAATGTCCCCACATTTCAGCACCCTTTTCTAAGAAGGTTACAAGCACTAAAAGCCTGGCTGGTATTTTATTATTTGATGCAATAAAATCTTATTTACTTAGAGTCTCCAGAAAAAGTCCCTAGTATTACCTTGGAGTGCTCCTGATGACCTCGCCCAAGTGGCTCTTCTTCATGCAGTCGAATATCATGTGTCCAAACTTCCTCAGCCCTTTGCAATGAGTAGATTTCTTGGCCTTCTTCCTAGCCTTTACAGTATTCCTTTCCATGATCTTTTCAACCTTTTCCTTTATTTCATGAGTTATAGGATACTTTTTTCTAATCTCCTTGTCCAACATTTTATGCCACTTGGAACCCTGATGGTCCCAAACAACTGCCAGGGAATGATGGTAACCGTGCTCTCCCGTGAATTTCGATACCCTTCGGAAAGTTTTGCTGGCATGTTTGTCCAGGCGAGTGTCGGGCATGGAAATGTGTGTAGCAGAACCCTCAGCCCTTTGATCGTGAATAAAGTGAAGGAACTTATACTGTTCGGAGGACAACTTGGAGTTGTCCGAGCGTATTGAGTCAATAATAGATATCCTTGTGGACATACTGGTATTTACGGACAAGTTATTACTTTGAGGGAGGCTAGTGGATCGGGATTTTTGGGAATCGATGCGAGGAAAGACACCTTCGGAATCTTTAGACACAAAGGCGAAGGGCGATACGCTTGTGAATGATCGTAATGTACTTGATCTTGATTGTAACGCTGACGAGGATATTGTGCCTTGAGATGTTAATTTGGAACGTGGTCCAAAACTTCCTAGGGATTTTTCACTTAGTGCTAGATTTTTTATCCGTTTGGCTTGTCGTTTTCGTTCTATTTATTAGGGATAGTTTAGTTTAGAAATGAACAGATTAAGATGAAGGTATTTTAACGAATGAATTTGTGATGGGTTGCGAACTTTTAATGCGCTGAGTTTGCTTAAGTTTCCAATTAGCCTTGTGGGTTTCCCGTAGTCTGGCTTTTATAGAAGAGAGTTTTTCTTCGGTTATTTCGGCTGGGTCGGGTCTCGTTATACTCAGTAGAAGTTGTTTCCAGAACGGGATTGGTTTCTGGTTCATATGATTTTTTATTGGAAATTTGGAAAAGTTACTTTATAGTTTGCAAGTAGGAGTAAAAATGGGTCTAATAGAAGAAGTGGGTTTGATTGATAGTGAATGAAACCCAAAACCATTAAATAATTAAACCTGTTGGTCTTCTAAGAGGTCCTCATCTATGCTTCCTTCAGGACTTTTAGCTTTAAGAATTTGCATGATGGTAGGACCTATTCTTTTAAAGGGATCCGTTGAAGGAGAGAGGTTTCCGGAAGTTGGTGTACTAATCGGCGTATCTTCATCTATTGTCCTTCGCCTGACGTGATTAAAGGCAGATGGTTTGACAGGGTTCATGATAAAATTGTAGGGAATCCGCAATGAATAGATTTCAAGGGACTTTATGCAAAGGGAGGAATGGAATCGTAGCAGAAAGATTCGCTACAGGAAACAGTATTAGCAGGATAAAAAAGCCAACAAACTGTCACTGTACTTTCATTGTGGACTGAGTATAATTTTATAAATGTTGTAGATGAGATAATAAGCAATTATTGCATTGTAAATCTATAAGTACCAAGTACCATGGAGAATTGTTTTGTAATTCATCAGAATCTACGAGATTTTTGTTATTTTATTTGCAGTTAGGACTTGCTTACTAACTAACCAAATCCAAATAAACTATTGGGAGGGAGGGGGGGGGATTTTAGATGAAAAAATTATGCAAAATAAATGGTAAAAGCATAGTTTTAAACTAAAGTTTGTCAACTCTACAAACTTACGTCGTGGATTTAATGAGACGAAAAAAATTAACTTAGGGTGCTCATCAGGAAAGTTAGTTTTCTCTTGTATAAATGTCTTTTAAAATGGTTGAATTTGTTCATTTCTATGCTTTATTCAGAACTGGTGAAGTTTTATAATCTAGGATAATTCTTGGAGAAAGTCAGTTTTGACTTTTTCAGCTATTTCTCGAGTTTGCCAATTACCGTCGGTAATTTTTACCGTAATTTGAAAAATATTTGCAGAAGTTGTTAGGCTTTATAGAAGCGGAAATTAGGTGTCATTAGTCCAGTTTAATTTTAATTAATTAATGTTATTTTCCTTACAAATATGCAGATCTAAATCTGTGAGTCACAGTAGCATTTGTGCCTTATGTACAGAAGTAGCTATTCCAAGTTCATTTTATTTCAAAGGCAGTTAGTCTCTACGATGCATTTATGAGTTTCTTAAGCACAATTTGGAGATGAAAGAGAAACATTTATTTGGTTGGGAAATAAATGTACGTAGGTTGAACGTTTCTTGTAAAGATCCCATAAAGATTAGGGGAATGAAAAGGTTAAAATTGTGAAATAACGAAGAGCAGAGTAAAAAAGGTTGCTTGACTTTTCAATAAATGCCAAACTTCCTTTCGATCTCTCTATTCGCCCATGAGTTGAGTTCCTCTCTAATCAGATTTGATGTTGGGTTGAGTTTGATAACGACGAGACGATCAAAAGATTTATTACCGGAAAATCTCGAAGTGATCTACAAAATAAGATACCTTTCCCCTGTTTAAGTTCAACTTTTTGATGAAATGCATATCCAGGCTTAACGACTCTTTTAGATCAGAAATTGGATTAAAATATGGAAAGAAGTTTAATTGAGATAGAAAAAAAATAGATTATCTAGCTCCATCCAAGCATATTGGCAGACAGGATTGAAAAGAATCTCATGAATCAAAGAACCTTAGCTCCTTTTTTAAGGTCATTTCAATTCTGTTTGTATCTTCTATTGTGAACCTTCAACCTTCAGACATCACCTGAGTAGTTTAGCTTACATCTTCTTTAAATGTGAAATAAAAACCTCTAGTGCTAGTTAAAATAAGCGTATCTGTCTTTATAAGACTCGGATTAAAATATTAAGCTAGCCAGCTTACGATACAACTCTTCTAGTTTAAGGTAAAATAGATGAAGAAAGTTTTCAAAATCCACTTTGTTTCCACTCTTGTTCAAGGTTTAAACTGGCAACTTGCACGGAACAAAAAAAAAAAGAGTTGAACCGTTTGGCCAGGGAAAGTCTAATAAATTTAAGTGTCCATTATTCCACCGAGACTTTAGTACATGAAGAAGGGTCCATGATGTGTTCGCTAGGAGATAGTTTTCTGCTCTAAAAAGTGTAGTTATTACATAGACGCGGCGTAGTTTGTAGTAGTATAATTTAAGTACCTACAATATCCGAAGTTAGGCTGCTTCTTACTATGGCTTTTATGCGTATTTCCATACACTATTGTTCTGTTTTATAGGAAATTCACCCAAGCAAAAAGTTCTTTTCATTTTACTTCGTCCAGAGAATACAAAACCGGAGATTTTTTTTTTCTTCAGCTTTGCCTTGGGATATGTTTGGGATCGACATGCTTGTCTGGTTTTTGAGTTAGAGTTACATGGAGATTTTGCGGAAGGGTGAATTTTCTAGAGATAAGCCTTCGTGTAGTGGATATGGAGAAAGAAGTAGTTTTTGCAAGCTTGTATCTTGTATGTAGCTGTAGCGTACGTTTTCAATTAGTAGTCTGGCAGGCATGAAGTTAAATTAAGGGATTTTAAGGGTCATACAACTTGATGCTGGTGGTCTGAAATGGCTATTATTTTGAGGGATGGCTTCTAATGGAAAAATACGATAGTGGTAGCAGCAATAGTTGTAGTAGTTTTAGTAGCAGCATAATAGCCGTAGTAGTAGTAGTAGTAGTAAAAGTAGTAGTAGTAATAGTAGTAATAGTAAAAGTAGTAGTAGTAGTAGTAGTAGTAGTAGTAGTAGTAAAAGTAGTAGTAGTAGTAGTAGTAGTAGTAGTAGTAGTAGTAATAGCAGCAGTTTTGCCAATACATAACAGTAGTAGCAAAAGCTTTAGTACTGCAGTAGCCGTATTTGTAGTAAAAAAAATCCCTCGTTCTACCATTTCAAAGGATTTTACCAGCCGTAACGTTTCATGTAAAAAATCCTTTTCGGATTTGATGCAGCATAAAAAAACCCTTAGCATAAATTCTCTTTCTTTAAACGGTATTATTTACATCACAAGTCACAAGCCTAGCTTTCTTTTTGTATGCAATTCCCAGATTTAGATAGTACTTGCTATCTAAATTTATATTTACTCTAAATAGGCATTTATATTTACAAGCAAGCAGATGCCTGAAGGCTGTTCACTTTTTCACCTACGTTTTAATAAAATACTACACAGTATAGGACCCCAAGTCCCTTGTTATTTCACAAACTACAGATAAGACTTTAGAGGAAAGCCGAAAGCTACTCCAGTGTAGGTAGATGGAGAGAAGGATAGGGATTTAGATGTGGTGGCTGTTGAATGGCTAGTTCGTTATCAAAATGAGAAATTGTATTGTGTAGGAAACTACTTGAGAAGTATTACTAGAAACTGGGAAGTGGATGAAACTGAGAATAACTATAAGCTCTAGTTTTAGCGATGATGAGATTCTGTCAAGTTCGCTTTAAGTGGAGCTTCAAACTCACTTTTCCCATTTTCACATATTATTATCATCTCTTGTTTTACCTTAGTTCTATTTTATAATCTAGAACTCTGGTTTGGTTGCTTCGTTCAACCCGGATTCGCCTCGGTTCGGTTGATGGTGTTTGTTGAAGGAAACTTGCTAATGATATAATGGATGAGTAGGATGAGTAAGTAGTTACGAGACGGACGATGATAAGTGGATACCACTGGTAGGTATTCATATAAAACATGACTACCTACATTTTGTTTACTTCTTCTCTAGATATAGTTTTGTAGTAAATAACTTTAGGTAAAATTTAGACAAAGATAAATTGGGCCATTCCGGTGGATACGGTAATAAAGGAGGCTCTTATAATAATCTTTTCCTATGATTTAGAGCGAGAGAATTGGAAGATTCTGAATTCTGAATAGAAGTCTTCAAGATGTTCTACAAGATGTTGATCTTTGGTAAGGCAGAGGTGGTTGGTAGGTGTGTCTAAAGCTTTATATGTATTTCAAGGAAAATGGAATAGTGTATTAAATTTGTTTTACCTTTTGACAAAATTGTAGCATTAATAGTATTCAAAAGCCAAATTACATTTTAAATCGCGTAATATATTGAAGCATTGATGCAGCACAAGATAACTTCCTTATTTTTTAATGGTTACGCATATTCAAGATCCCTTGTAAAAATTGAAACCCGCACCCGCACTAATCCACACCTTCATATGCATAAAACACTTACCCTAAATCCTCTCCCATATACCGCCCCCATTAATTATGCCGCATGCCTATTCTTTACATGCTAAAAGGGGTATATCATCATCCATGTTAATATGCTTCAAAACATCTTTTTTCATGCATACAACCCGCGGTGTCTGGACGAGGGTTTAGGGTAACTAGGAAGCAAAGTGCAACAATTAACACAAAACTACATTCTATTTCTGACATTTATAAAAATCGTATCTAGTCAAGTAGAATTAGTAGAATCTCCTTATTCTCCTTACAAAATACTCAAAGCTATTCTCATTTCCACTCAAAAACAAATGCATGGTTGCACAATTTATTGAAACTTTTCTAATTACTCTCAATCAATCTCAAACTGGAACTGTTCCAGTTCAGAAGAAATGTCTTTCAAAGTTTAGCTTCTAGAGAGATAGTTTATGCTCCCATGCACTTTTCTTTTTATAGGTAAATGCATGTTATAATTGGAACCTCAACCTCACACCCGTACTCCTACACTTCTTCCTTCTTCCTACTTTTTTTTATTTCTCAGAGAACCTTTCCACCATTTCTCATCCCGACGGTTGGAGACAGTTACTCGATACTTAGACCCTTCTTCTTTCTCTTCTAACTTTCTGGCTGGGAAAGAATCCAGCAAAACTCAGTCGTAAGACTGAAAGTCGTAATGAAAAAGCCAGATGGCTAAAAGTAAAAAGATTAATTTACTTCATTCCCAAACTACCATGTAAGGTGTCTCATCTTCCAACTTAACCTGAGAAGTGGAGAGAGAGAGAAAGCATCCTTCCGAAAACTTTTCAGTATTCTTATTACAAACAAATACGGGTTATATAATAATAATGTATGGATATTATAATACTTTCTTTATCTTTCGACTTATAAAAGCCCTTTAATGTAGACAGGAAACTCCTTGGACTTGATCTCTGTTGAAAAGTATATTAAATCCTTTTGTTTGCAGAAATATGTTTATATTGTCCGACTTTCCGCTACTATGCATGGTATGTAGGGTATCTTATGACTTTTATTCTGTAAGCCTATCACACAATTTTTTATTTTTTTTTATTGATTACATTTCCCCGTGTGCTTTTGATCCCTCGGAGGTCTTACGGTGGTATGCTTTCCCCTTTGTAATCAAAGGGTAATCGGGTTAAGGAAATAAGGAGAGGCTGAAGGGAATCTCTTAAGGCCTTTTCTTATCGATTTTTACCCTTATCAGTTTTTACTGTGAAGAAAGATCTTTTTTTAACACAGAAAACTAGAACTGGATGGATGCTTCTTGCTTGTTAGGAGGATTACATTTTAGCTTATTGAGACAACTACTAGAGTTGTTGCTTGTAGTGCCAATGAGCATTCATATCTTAGCGAGGAATATTAACCTTTTATAGTATGGTACTTACAACCCTGAGTATTTGTGTAACTGTGTTTTTATTTCGCATGTATGGGTGTATATATGGATCAATGCCAGTCCGCAAAAGTTGAGTGTTCCAGGTTCGCTCTGTGGTACATTATTTAGTGTATTACAGTTGCCAAAAGATTTATGAGCTTCTTTCACGATACATTAGGCAACTTTTGGCTGGATTGCAGAATTATTTATGAATGGGCGTTAGGCGTTATGAAAATCTTGTGCGGGATTGGATTGTATTTTTTCTTTGTAATGTGGAATAAATAAAAGCAGATGGGAAAGAGAAATATTCCTTGGTTGAACAGGACTAGATTTTTAGGATTATGGATGAATATTAAGAACTTTTTTAACATGTTGATGAAATGTTCAATCGAATTATGAATTGGACATGTAAGTTAAAGAAAATGATCAAAGGATGTGAAAAAACTCAATTTTGAAAATGTATTTTATTTTTTACATGATATTTCCACTCATAAGTTGGCCCTTAACCGTAACTTTAACACGTAACTAAAAGTAAATGAATTACATATAAAATCGTAGTATAATTTCTTGTTCATGAAAAGGAACGATTAACACGATAAAAGTCAGGCTAAACTACTAAATACTCTTCTAATTTGGACTGTTGTTCTAAAATATAATAAAATATACCTCTGTTTATTTTCAATTAACTAAGCTCTTCAGCCAGAATGAGTTAATTTAATGTGAGGGAACACGCTTATCCAGCAACTCCCCTAATAATAAATCGGCTCAAGTAGCAGTAAGTAAATGGTGGGTAATACATGGCACAGGAAACGGTTGAAATAAAAACAATTAAATAAGCTTTCTCTTTTCATCTACAACTCGTACAAAGTAATCTTTAGGGCACAGACCTGAGCAACTTGCTAGAAAGGGTAATCCACGCCAATTAAATTGTGATTAAAGCCTACAAAAACAACTGTAGCTAAAAGACTAGCTAATAAAGTACTACTCCCAGTACGCCCATAAAGGGCACTCCCACCGGACCTAAGCCTTACTTTGGTGTTGCAATTATTCTGAATACACCTTGTGGCATTCACGGTATCCTGATCTATATAGAATGCATGGGAGTAAATCCTTTCTATGATGTAATCATCATTGAATTTCATTTTGGACAAGTCCGTCTCCGAATCTTCGGTGTTCATCATGTTATAGACCTCGCTGTTCTTGGACCGTACCTCGTTATAATTTGGATTAGAATTGTAGGATGAGTTTGACAGAGGGTCTGAACCGTTTTGAACATACTGAGGATTTTTTGCTCCAGGGTATAGGAGATTTACTTGGACCTTTATTGTAGGATCGGTTTCCTTTAGCTTTCTCCTTGAGGCACACCCCCTGAGGAACCCGTGGGTGTGGATTTTTTCCCTGGAATTTAGCCTCCGTCCCCCTTTTGACCCTTCTACTTCTGAGATGACTTCTATAGGGGAGACTAAGCAGACTGAGTCAGACCTTTGGCATTCATGGCTTAGATGGGCCCAACGGGTGGAATTTATTGGGGATTCGTTCTCTGGGCAAGGGTCGTTAGGGTCGAAATGGATTACGTGGCGTTTTGGTACAAATATTTCGATCATGGTCTTTTTTATTGATTCACAAAGTGCTCCCGAAGGGCAGGATAGTGAAAGGCACTCGTAGCACTCTAGCCCTGGAAGTAATAAGAGTTTGAAAAAATTAGACTTTAAAAGTTGTTTATTCATTTTTATCTTTTGCTGAAATTATAGAACCCTTTTTAGCAATTGGGAAACTCTTAGAGAGCTAACTTCCTGTGGGATTTCCTTGAACAAATGTGTTAGTTTCATAGCATAGAGCCCTACCGAATTAAATTACCATATTCTACCATGTAGTCCTTGTTCATAACAGAATCTGTAACACACTTGCATAGTTGCTGCAAAGATGTATGTCCACCAGAACATTACCATTCGTAAATGCCCATAAAACTCCCTTGAGCATATTAATTTAATAGTTCAATATCCATTTACAAAGTGAAGTATCCTATCTAAAAATATTGAGACGAATCGCTTTACTTTTCCGTTCTTTCTTAGAAATGGAAAAACCATTATATATAAAAACCAACGCATGTAGAGCATTAGCATTACTACTGTTGGCCTTTATTGGCATAAAAGTCCAAGCTGTTGTAGTTAATGGAGCTATGCTACTGCGGCTTTATCGAATCTTCTTCCCGTTGTCATCAAAAAGTAAATTGAAAAGAGAAATATGGTGGTAGGAACGTATAGTTAGTTGATAACTTGGGATATGAAGATTGAATTACTTTATCTACCACCTCCTACTTCTTACCTACTCCACCCGGACCCGGTTAGTTCTACCTATGCACTATTGTACTTGCTATTTGGAATGAGAGGATTCATTGAAGCGAAGAAGGTAAATAGACATGCTCCGGAGCTCTTTATTTCGGACAGAAATTAACTTTTTGTCCTGGGTGAGAACTAAAGCAACCGGCAACGGTGGTTAATAAAAGTTATAATAAAAATTGAAGAATGCACAGAGTTTTCCTGGTTCTTACTCGTCGTAATAGTAACAGTTTAGGAGTAATATATGGTAGTTGAAAGTAGTAATAGTAGGATGATTATAGTAGCATTAATAGTAGTAGTAGTAGTAGTAGTAGTAGTACTAGTAGTAGTAGTGGTAGTAGTGGTATAAGCAATAACAGTATAGTAGCAGTAGTAGTAGAAGTAGTATGAGTAGTAGTAGTAGTAGAAGTTATATTAGTCAAACTATACGAAGGCTACATAGTCTTCCAAATTCCACGCTAGTTTCATAAAGTAATTTATAAAAATTTCGTTCCTTTTACAGTGTTCCCTTTCAACGTATAAGTTAGAAGTGATGTATTTATTTCGCAAAGGTTTATAAGACCAAGTATATAAAATTTATCATGGTTCGGGTAGCGATTTCATCCCAATTCCTGGATCGATTCCTTGTTTCAGCTCATAACAAAGTTTGATAGCTCAATTTCACTTTTTTCTCGTCTCATTCTTCATCTTGTTTGAGAAAAAACCTTATTAGGGAGTAAAAGTAGCTGTCTGTTCAACTACTGCTACTTTACATTGTATGTTTAAGGAAGTAAAATAGGGTAAAATATTTAGCTTGGCTGCTGACTTATTTTGAGTACGATCAAGCTTGACTTAACTTAATACAAGAGGCAGGGTTCATCTTTTTACACTGACAGTGTAGGAGTTTTCTATGCATAAAATTAAGTGCATTGCAGTCAGCACTGCACTGCAGCAATAAATTCCCAGCAACATCATTTTTGTTCAAGGAAATACCATCAACTTCCAAACTTCTATTATATCTTTCTGAGACTTGGCTTATGTAAACTGGAGTGGGTGGTTATAAGGAAGTAAAATTAATGGAAATGGAAGAAAAACAAACTACTAACAATAGCCAGCTTAACGTATTTTACATTATACATATTTCCTGTAGAGCTTGAACCAGCTAATATTTCCTCTAGATCTATTACAACTAGAGATAGATACCTTCGGATTCCAACTTTACACGCTAAAATATGTATCGTTCGAAAAGAGTTAGGATTCAAGGGGATACCCACGTTGTGAAATTATCATGACATTCTCCAAACTGAGAACTTGTATGTCCATGCAATCAACTAATTAAATCTCTGCTTGGCTTTGGCACTTCCGTAATTGTTTTTCGGAGTAGCTACCACTTGCATGGGGCTGTCAAGAGCATGTATTTATTATACGAACAATGGAATGGAGTGAAGAAGTATTAAACTGTATGGTTTTTTCATGATAAATAAATACAGTATGAAAACACAATAAAAGTTCCAATATTCTTACCCTGAGCACCACCGATTAGCAGTCCAATGCAAAGAATTGAAATAACAAGGATAGAGTTGCTCCTACTGAGACTAGCATTAACACAGCTTCGGGGTCGACTGCCCGTAACTAGGTCAGCTTTACTAATTGAAGAATTCCTCGTCATTTTAGCTAAAGTTTTAGCTTTACTGTATTTCCACTTCGAATGCTTAGAAACTTATAGCAAGTTTTTTTTATATCACTGACACAATCATACTAGCTTTAGAACCACACGACCTAGGGGTTTTATTACATACTGGAGCTGTAGCAGAGTTTGAGAGGATCTTGATCAATATTATTCAGGTAGTACGTAATGAATCCATCAGGGGTAAATTACAGGAAATGATTGATATCTGTATAACAATTGTGCGTAGCTTTATTCCCATACGATTAATAAAACTGCTGATGATAACCAAGCTTAATAATTATTACAAAGTCATGTGGATAGTCCGTTAAGTTCTTTAGGGATAAGAAGATTGCTGACGGTAGTAGTAGTAATAATAATAATAGTAGTAGTTAGTAACTGTTCACAATGGTATGTATGTCTTGGCCTTGGTTAATCGGCACAGCGAAGATGCAATTCAACTGCCAACCAGAACCAATGTTAGTACCTTTAGCTTTAGAGTCTTATTGCTGTGTGTGTGATAACCAGAAATGCTGAGTTGCAAACTAACAGGTAGTTAACACAAACGGCCCAAGGATGAGATGATGGGATTGATATTCATGCAAATTTAATCTATAGAGAACGCATCTCTATAAAACAATATTAATGTAAGTGCGGTACAAAAGGGTTGATAGGGTAGATGATGAACGATTTCACAGGGATTTTAGTACGGTAATTTTAGTTAGTTCAGATTTCAGACTTGAAAAAAGGGTACAGTTCTTGGCTAAGTTTTAGTGTGCGTTATTTTGGAACCGTTTCCACTTCCTTGCTCAACAACGGGTTAGCTTCGAGTGAAAGTGGCGGAGGCGGAACTTGCCGGGTATATCGGACTGAGAAAGTACTACAGCTTAGGATATTATGGAGTATGGACTATGGTTATGCTAAGAATAGTGGGTAGTTTAGTTTTTGTAGTAGTAGATGGGAGACAAAATACTCTACAAAAGCCACAACATTCATGTACCTATGTATTCCTAGACTTTTACTTTCAATAGAAGTTTTCAGGGATTGAGAGAGAACCTCGGTGACAGATTTATTTATGCCTATTTCCTCTCAAAAGCAATCACTCTCTAGAAAGTGTTGTTGAAAGAAAATGATGTTTCATTAAAAGGCAAATGCATTTGGAGAATTAACAGGAAATGGGGAGGGGTGGTTAGGTTTGGAAAAAGTAGTGCATACTCTTTCGTTAGAATACTTTTGTTCTGCTAAAAGGTTAACAGCTTCAGTAATTCTACTCCTTCTCTTTCATGTTATCCAACCAGTATACTGGTTGGATAACATGAAGGAGCCGGTGCGGTGGGTTGGAAAGGTATTATTTAAGGAAAGGACCACACCCACATCCGATACAGTAAGATGAAATTAGGTTCGATGGGAGACAATAATTAATGTTGAATTTTAACACACGCAAATAAAAAAATAGAATTGTTTTAAAGCGTAGTTATATAATACAGATGTATGCTATGTATTCTAATCAGCAAAAAAACTATATTGAGGTGGCACTGCTGCTGTCAAGTTATAACTGTCACTGTAAATACTACATAAAATTGATATTATTGCAACATAACTTACTTCTATCGCTATCGCTCGCTGTGCTATGTTGTTTGACTGTCTCGGAAGGACGTTTTGTACCAAACAGCACCAAGAAATTGTAGTTTGTAATGTCTAAAAATTAATCTGAATGCCTGATTGTCAAGTGGACAAAACTGTCACTGTTGACTGTTCGCACTTCGTAAGATGGTTAAGATTTTACCTTGCAACCAAGCACCTTACAATGTATTACTAATTGTCTATATCGTCAACCGTGGTTTTTAGAGACAAGCAACGAATTAGAAAGTGGGTCACCGCATGCACCGGATGTTAATTATAATTACCAATATCGTAATCTATAGGGAGGTTACCTCATGCGTTAAAATGTTTGCAGAATGAATGTTCATAAAATAAAATTTAACTTGCTACAATTTAACTTACCATAGCTCAGAATTTAGTAAAACAGTAGCATATTTTCTGTGCATGTTTTCATTTCATTACATTTTGCATTATCTAACTGATTCGTCAAAAAAATTAAAAAAGCCAACTTCAATTTGGTACATCTGTTGTTACATGTTTAGTATTTCAATTAATTTAATGCATATCTGTATCGTGTTCTATTATGACACTGTCACTGTGCATCGCTATAATTTTTATGATTAAACACGGCAAAGAAGTTGTATACAGCGGTCGACAACAGCGTATCCTATTGTATTCTTCTAAAAGAACACTTCTTCCATAAGAACACTTCTTCCATTAATTTTACAGAATTTTTTATACCTAGCCTAGGTGCGGTGGTGGTGACAAAAAAAAAAGCGCACCACAACGTAGACACAACGCTTAAGAAAAAACTTTTCTTGAGATAAAAATGGTTAAAAATTTATTAAAACTTTAAAACTTAAAAACATTCAACTAAGTTTCCCAATTTCTAATTTCTTTACATATTCAGAAGCAGAGAATAAAATTCCGTCGATCATGTTTGCAACGGTAAAGACTCCTCCGACAACAGCGCAAACCGCGGTCAAAAAGCTAAAAAAGGGCTCTCCCTTAACTTTGTATTTGACGGTCAGTGGAGAAAGGTCATAGCGGAACCAAATCGCTGCACTTCTGCCGGAAAAAGACTAAACAAGAAAATATCAATGACACAAACATATACAACTGTCTTACATTTTAAGTACAAATAGTTAATTTGACCTTACCCGATAAGCGTACGTATACTGATAGGAAATAGTATCCTTTCCGTTCTCCTCGTATACAGTTGGAACAATCTTCATAATGTAATCGTGGGATTCATAACCGGCTAAAATCATTTCATGATAAATTAAAACAGTTCTCTGAAGAAAACTAGGCATTCATATCAAGATATTAAAAAGATAACGTTAAAAAGTCCCAAATACACAAAAAAAACTCACCCATTTCCTCCTTACTGCTTTTACTAACTCCGCCCAAAGGGTTAAAGCTACCAGGTACTTTTTCATTTTTAATTTTTTCACCAAAAGCGACTTTTGTAATCTTATGAGCAAAGTCAAGGCTCTCACTATGATGGCCGGAGGAATGTGTGGAAACGTGAAAGTTCCCTGGGACCTTGTTGATAAAGAATTTCGCCTTAAAAACGCAACCTCCAGTATCAGTGTCTTTTTTCTCAGTATTTTCCACAAATCCTACTTCATGCCGGCCCATGTCATCTTGGATGTCCAGCCCTACGTCTATATTTTCAAATTTCCATAGGTTTAATTACAAATAAACATACATTCCAATCAAAAATATTTCTGACATATAAGACGAGTGTACGATTTAGTGGCCGACGACTTGGCCAGCGACTTTGTGGCAAATGGACTTGGTGACTAACGACTACGTGGCCAAAACATATTATTGAATTTTTTGCTCAAAAGTAAGACACACTTTAATTTTAAACAGAAACCCGAAGAGTTTAATATATTTTATCTGTAAAAGATTTATTAATAATTATTTCATGGCAAAGCACTGATAATTATAGTCATGCATACAATTTCCGCATACAGTATATATTACAGTTTTTGAAAGATATTCTCAATAAATGAAACTTATCCCTTCATTCATTGTCTTATCTCATCCTGTATTTTTTTCACCCTTTGCTTGGCTTTATAAGGAGCCTCCCGGTTTACAATTTTACTATGCTCTGCTCTTTGCAACATCCTAAGTTTTAAACATAGCTTGACTTTTAAAATTTTTATAACAGTCATCCATCCCTGAATCTTTAGTTTTAAAAATGAAATGTAAAAACTCTAAAGAATACACTGCTTAGCTTTTGCAAAGTTCTATGCATTATTCTAGCCGTTTTTAATTTTTTTCCGATACTGTGTTCTGATTTTTTAACCAACTGACACTGCCAAAATTTCGTGATTTACGTATTTCTGGTTATATTACTCTCTCTGGAATAAGTTCTACCTTTCGATATTAAAAATAAAATTCGCTCTATCTTACTCATCTTAACAGTTTTTCAATTTTTCCTTTGAAACAATAATTACTCCCCCGGGGAGTAATTTCCGGGTATACTACTATACAAGTTTTATGTATTATTTGGCCATTTTTGTTTTAGTTTTTAAAAATCATAGTCTTTAAATTGTTTTGCCACCAAGTCGTTTGCCACGGTAAGTCGTTTGCCACTAAGTCGCTTAGCCACCAAGTCGCTTAGCCACCAAGTCGCTTAGCCACCAAGTCGCTGGCCACCAAGTCGTTGGCCACCGAGTCCGGCACCCATATAAGACATACGTTTGCACTCTAGCTTAAACAGTTCAATTTCGATCAAAACCGGGATCCTTTCCGATGACTCTTGTCCAGGATTATCCACATACACTTCCGAAATGCTATAAAAAAAACAATAGCAGCGATTCATTAAACCCAAGTGCACAGCACATAGCCCTTCACCCATTTCTATTTAAACTCTGCTCCTAAAAAACATATTTACAGGTCGACGAAGGACCTTGTTTTTAGACATTTTGGTCGGTCAGACCCAAAAAAAATGGCAAAAATACTCCATCCATAAAAATCCCAAAACTCACACATCCGTGGTAATGAACCGGTTAAACTCCGAAATGATTAGTACGGTTATTGAAAAGATGCAAATGATAGAAATAATGGCCCCCGTCAAGGTCGGCTGGGTCAGGTCCTTGGGGACTTTTCGGTAAATGTCGAATCTAATCAACAAAAGTCAGGGTAAGTTTTACAAATTGTTTGTACAATCTTAAGCATTTATTTACCACGTTTTTTACCTTTTTACATCGAACGACATGTTGGGTAACAACTGGATAAAGCTATTTAAAGCTACAGTTTCGAAAAAGTAACAAAAGAGCAACCAACCAAACCCAAACTGCACACTCTAAAATACCAAAATGACTGCACTTTCCTACGAACTTTAATACATTCTTCAAACCGGCAAGAAAGGGGGAGTGAATTTAACTAAAAAAAACTCTAAAAATTGATAAAAGTTTAAAGTTTTAAATTTAAATTACTATTTAAAAAAAATGTTTTGAAACTCTCCAAAAATGAGAGAGTTTCAGCCCAGAAGTCAGTTTCAGCCTTGAGAGAGAGATTTCTTGGAAAATATATTTGACAACTCATTTCCCGGGACATTCATTTGAGAGTTTTGCAATGGCATTGTCTATGCCAGCTAAGTTGTTCTTGTTATCCGGGCTTATCTCAATTTATTTGACCTTTTGACCTTTTTATTGATTAATACTGGGTCACGGTCACGGAATTTTTGAGGTGGATTGGATGGATGCTTGAGAGTTTGATTTAATGTGTGGTTGGATAAGAGCTTTGGTGGTGGTTATCATCTTACCTTGTAAATCTGTACGTCTCATGCTAGTTTTAGTGTAGTGGGATTAGGCTTAACTCTTCGACAATAGGCCGCCCTCGTTAGTTAAGCCGCACGCTATCCTTTACGTGTTAAACAGGAGTATCTCTCCCATGTTATATCTACATGCTTCAAAACATAATTTTTTTATGGATACGCCGCGGCCAAAGGAATTACGGTTCCTACATCGCATGGTATAGGTATATCGGCTTGTTTGTGAGTCTATAGAATGGCGTTTTTGGACCCTATGACCTTATTTTGGATATGAATAAAAAAGCTCAAGTAGGACCCGAATTTCTTGCGCTTACTTCAATACTGATTTCTTGTCAAAATATTCATTTAATAGTGTCCCCTCTGGAAAGGTGTCCCCCTTAATTACTATTAATAACCCCCCCTCCCCCATTAACTGTATATGACCCCCAAAAAACTGAAAAATTAATTAGTATCCCCAGACGCTATTCGAGACAATACGGTACATGTTATGAATAAGAAACAGTGACAGTAGGTTCCGAGCCTCAGTATTTTTTAACTTTATGAGAGATTGTTGTGATTGTATGAACCGTAATGATAATGAAA
Organism: Hydroisotoma schaefferi; assembly: GCA_034682405.1. Taxonomy (NCBI): domain Eukaryota; kingdom Metazoa; phylum Arthropoda; class Collembola; order Entomobryomorpha; family Isotomidae; genus Hydroisotoma; species Hydroisotoma schaefferi. The sequence goes on along the minus strand of JAQFZX010000957.1, from coordinate 15,923 downwards.
CTATCAAAGTCCCTTTATGACGACAGTCTAAGGGAATTCTTAGGTTTTAACAAGCGTATTTCGTCTATCTTTTAAAAAATGATTTGTAGTAAATGAACTATGAATGTCAATACAAATGCTATCCTAATTCCCAAATATGTAAAGGTAAAGAAACCCCTTTTAGGTAATCTTTAAGAATATTATAAACACACCAATTTTTGTTGGTTATTCTTGATTTTTTTGCCAAAAACCTAAAGCTTTTTTTTAACTATAAATGAGAATAATGAACATAGATAAAATACTAATTACTGAATACTCACACCAACAACATTTATCTTACTGAACTCATGATAGGATCTACTTATTTCTTACAAACTTATTTATTGTAACCAACCTAAAAGTAACTAGTAGTCAGCAGAATAATAAACACATATACAAATAAACTCCTAGCTTTCAGTTAGGGTCATCATAATCATAATCAAATCCCCGTAAATATTGAGTGCTTATCTTCCTCCTCTTAATACTCATTTGTGGCTCTTGTCTAAAGTAAATCTATGGTTTACTTTTTCAACATATTCCTATTCCTTATACTATTATAAATCATAATCTATTTTACAATTAAATTGAAACTTTACAATTATATTTTATAGAACATTCTCCAACTAAAGTATTGTAATTAATTACACGGATAGATATTTATTATAACTGGTAATTTCTTCCTCCTGTTGTCAATCTTTCTTCCGCATTCAATTATTTCATGGGAATATCGCAAATGTAGTTCGCACTCTCGATATCCTCAATCACAGCCCTTCGTACTTCAGCCACCAACTTGTTATGGTACTTGCCACTGGATACTAGTCGAAGTGTGGTCATTCCGCAGAAAACTGTTGTGAACCTGTTCACTAAAAAAAATTTGGCATATATGCATATTTTTAGAAATATTATCTAAAAAGGTTTTGTATGTGAGATAGTTCCAATTTTTTAAGTCTTAAAGCTTACTGGGATGGGAGTGGTAACCACAAAACTCCTCAATCACTTCCATTTTAGATGTATCCAGTCCTGAAGATCCACCAATTTGTATGTAATCGTGTAATCCCATTTTCCGACACTGTGCGACAAAAAAGATCAAAAAAATATATGTATTTTTCAGGTACATTATTGATTGTTACTAATGCTTTAATTGAACCGTAAATTATCTCGTAAATGTCAATGTATTTGTTTGTTTATCTCTCTCTCTATCTACCAACAACCTGTGAAAAACCTAATGCTCTAAAATAAATTTTGTGGAGTCTAAAAAAAAGTATTAGTGAATAGTTTTTATACTTTGCATGCAGTATTGTTTTGGAATAAAAGGGCCAGAATAAGAGTAAAGGGTCAGAGTCTAATCTAATCCTAATGGATACCTTATGGTAGAGTTCTGAAGTATGAATCCGTGTCGAATGAGAAGGGAACTTTACTTGAGGTCCGTGTAATCCTGTGATTACTTGAAGAACACGAATTTTAGCATCAAACAAAGTGGTCAGGCTGCAGTTTATTTCTCGGCCAAAGTTCTCCAGTTTGTATATAGCTTCCAAGTCTTGAACCAGAATGTTGCAGGCTGAGAAAGACATTTAAAACATCGGTTGAAATCACACGTTAATTCACATCGTACATCTCCCTATTACTCCCTGCTCTAATAGCAGTTTATTTCGAACAGGAAGTAGCCATATTCAATTTCATCCACAGTAAAAATTTAGCCAAAAAAATCCTTAATAATTGCCCGAGTTGTATAGGGTAAGTGGCATGTTATTTCAAAGGTGGCTATGTAACTTACGTCGTGGGTTATTAATATGATGAACCCGAACAGAAAAGCCTTGTCCATATGTTGGAACGCGATATTGAATCAATCCAGCATTTTGAGATAAGATGAAGTTCCGTCTAAGCTTCTCAACCCTTTGGGGCTCCACGCAAAGATCTGTGAAACGTTCTTGAAGGGATTTTTCATGGTCTTCCGTGCTCGGAAATACCTGTCCACTCAGCTCCCATCCGTCTACAATCTAAAATCCATGTCATAGATTTAATTAATATGAATGTTTTAAAAATTTACAATTATTTGATATTGCTTTCTGCTATTCACTCATATTGGCAGTCAACTTCCTAAATTGTAGTAGGAAAGACGACGTAAAAGCTATCTCAGTAGTGTATTTGTAGAGGGGAAGAGAAAGTATAGATAATAGATATGCAAAAATCGTAAACTATGCGAGTTTTTCAGCATGTAATTCCTCACAGCAACTACTTTCTCGAACGAAAAGCTAGCTTGGAAAGGTATTGGGTGGCAAGAAACCTATTAAAAGTGGAATTATAAGCGTAAATAGGTTTACTAAAGAAGTGAGACTATGTAACGTTGAACAAAAGGCTACTCATGAGTCAACATTGCCTCACCTAAACTGTTTTCATTGAGCCCAGACCCACCCAGCATCAAAGTTAAGTCTCTAGACTTATGACGTCAAATAAAGGTTAAATTAAAAGCGACGGGGCGTGCCCGGCCAATAGATGCTATAAAATTGAACTTTTGACTACTGATATGAGGTTTCAATTCTTAATTAAATAAACTCCCACGCATTCCCTCAACATGAACTTCATTTCGTTCTAAAAACCTTTTTCTCAACTAAATAAAATATTATTGGATTGGACTTGTCTGTTTTGTTCCATTATACAAAGCCCTATCTATTCTATTGTGCCCACAGTCTGTTGATATTATCAAAGTAAATTGGAAAGCAATTCGAATGAACTTTTGTGGGTGGTTGCTTTTTATGAACTTTATTTGTTGGTTCTTTTATCCTGTCCTTTAGTCTACCAAGAAAAGGACTATCTCTGAAAGTAATAAAGGACACCCTTGATCATTGAGACTGGAGCATGTCCCTTGATGTGTTTTACCTTTTACCTCTATGAAAAGTTACAAACCTTTCGTTTTCTTTTTACAGAAAGACAGATACAATACTGATTCTGTATTGTATCAAAGGGGAAATAATCAGGGATAGAGAGCATCTTTGTATTTTGTAGCTTTTTTTTTTATTGCTTATTAGCTCCACTCACACTGATGAGACCCTTCTGGTCACACCGGACGTCTATGTATTCCACAGTGATTGAAATGATTTTGTCCGGGTCGGCGACAAAGTAGAGTCCACATACTTGATTTCTTCCTCCCCGAGACTTGAAGTGGAATACACCTTCGTCCATGGTTATTGTGATACATTCTGAAAGGGAAACAAGTTAACATTATGGCTAGGAGAAAGTGGGATTTTTAGGTTTCGGGGAGGTGAAATAAGTGTATTGCAGTGATAGATTAATTGTGTTATGAATACCTTTACTTTAGGTTTGTCTAGAAATGGGCAGGGTTTATTTTACGAAAACATAGCTAGCTGGTTGTTGGTAAGACTAGCTCAAACTTTATATTATCCTACTACGGGTGTAGGTCTCAAAAACTCTCAGATCCCATCAACTAACAAAAATATGCGGATTCCCATATTAATATTAGGAGGTCACTGGAACCGTATGCAAATGTCATTTAATGAGTTCAATTAGCTGTAAAATTGCAGAAACTGTACTACAAAAATATTCCAGGCTCACCTAGGTCTAAATCTAAGTTTAATTAGAAAATGAGCATGAATATAGGCCTTAAATACCTATCCGAAATACATCTTGGGCGACTATTCGATTCTAAAGATTTTGATGTTCAGGGCAACTACTAGTAGGAGGCTTTAATTCGGTAACAAACGTTAGGTACTTTAAATGGCATTAGTTGTCCAGTTTAACGTGCAGTTTTTTATGACTGTTTTTAAAAAGGACAATGAAAAAATGCAAATGCTAAAAGCTGACCAAGCCATTTTGTAACACACTATGTTCAAAGTTGCATCCCTTTCACTCAACTTCTTTACACATTTATCTCTGCTCGATCCTTAATTCTAATCGATTGTTGCTTCTGCATTAATGAACACAAAAGAGCCTGTGATCTCTCTAGGATTAGTATTAGAAGAAATGGACATACTTACCATTACTATCGATGACATGAAAGGAAGAGGATTTGGGCGGATAGAGGAGCTCTTCGGCTGGTTGTATTTGTAGCAACTCACTACTGGGATCAATTGTGTTATCCTGAAACACACACAAACATATATATCATTATTTCGTCATCATATCGCATCCTTCTGTATTGATTATGGTTGATTTACCATGTATATTTAACTGGATTGCTTAACAAGAGCTACTCATATAAAACTATTCAGCTTTCTACTCTTATTGTAGTTGAACTATAAGTTCACCTATTTGAGGTTGCAGGAGAAAGATACAATCCCATTGGTTGCGTGGGAGTGGATTTATAAATAAAATAAATATAAGGCATTTTTGGTACACGTCTCTACCCCGATTTATGTTATGTCCAACGGTGACCGAGTAAGTAAACGTGTTCACTTTTGGCTCGTGGATACTTTTCTGGAAATCATTATTGGATTCCAACACTTCTACTTACTCAATTTATTCTCAAATGAATTAAATAATTAAAACAAGTGATTCCATCAACAGTATTCATGACATTGCTGGTTTTATTGGATATGAATGGAGTAAAAATAAAAAGTGAAAGTAGTGTAGTAAGTGGGAAAAAAGGATTTAGTTCCATTTGTTGATAAAGATGTAATGTTATGTTAGATCTGCATGGATTTGTTTCACTTTACTTCATAGTTTTCTGCATAGTTTTCTTAGTAGAGCTTCTAGTAGAGCAAAATTGATAATGCAGGACCTCTGGTATTTAGAGGCTTTTCACTAAAATAACGATGATGATCATAATTACCACAAAGCTCTAACTACCTGTTCAGGTTCTATGTCTCCGAGGGGTTGTTTGACCGTATCCGGTTATTTCTTGAGATAAGCGGATTTAACTCTCAGAGCTTTGGGGCTTCGGGTCCGATTACCTTTATTACAGTCTAGAATACACAGGCTCTACTTTGGTAGCATTTTCAATAGTTTTATGGACTGGGCTTTTAGTACGGTGACAGTAAAAGTAAAGGTTATATGGATGTATATATGATAAACTAAGGTTTCTGTTAACGTCAGAGCTTTAAGATGTGCAAATACCAATTTCAGACCGACGAAACAGTAAATCAATGTTATTATTTTCTCGGGTTACATGCTACTTGCTCATTAGCAGAAGGCTAGACGTTTTTATCACAGTCTAAAACGGTTTATTATCATTCAACATTATCTATCGTTAGTCAGAACACTTTATTTTTTAGGGGAGGTTAGTGTTTATTTATTTGTAGCCAATGGGTTAATTTTGTTTGGGAGAAGTTTGCTATACACTTTCACTATTTCCGTTTCATCCTTCATCTTTAGTCTTGTTGGATTTATGACGTCAAATAAAGGTTAAATTAAAAGCGACAGGCCAATGGATGCTGGAAAACTGAACTTTTGACGACTGAAATGAGGTTTCTAATTTAATAAGCTTGTTGGATTTATTTACATGGTTTGAAGACATAAAATCCTTAAAGATGAGGCATAAATTAGTTAAAACAAATTGTTGCAAAGAAGATGAATTTAGACTGAGAGACACGGAGTTTCAAAGCTTTCCTCATGGGTTCATTTTTCTTGATTTTTTGGCATTGAACTAACTGCAACTAAAGTAATAAAACTAAACCTTTTTCTACTATAATAAATAAATAATTAATTTCCACGAGTATTCCTTCTGACGACTAATGTGACCGTGTGGAGTAGATAAGTTAATAATCAGGGATTTCTGGGACCTACCGTAACATTTGTAGAATGGAAACCTCTCACTTGGTTACTGCTACTTCAAATGGTTGCCACGAATAGCTTAATTTCCCTACTAATTGATTCCTTTGAGACTGTAAAATATATTCATTAAATAATTACCATGGCCTGAGCAGCCTAATATGTAACTGACTGTAGACTTTTGATTATTTTCAAGATCAAATACTGACTCAGAGTGATCACACCACCATCCTATCCCTCACGTACACCTTCATTGTGATAGGGAAAGGTTTGATTTATTAGATACGAGATACGATACGAGGAATGAGAAAGATAAATCTTTTTGCTCCTTTGAGAAACTAAATTACTTAAACTCAGAAAGGAGCCTATTAGAGGGAAAGCAGGTGCTAAACAACGTGAAAATAGTGGTTATGATAAGTCTTGTGATCAGAGTATTCTTGGTATCTTTTCAGATTGAGTACTGAATTTTGTGGGCTGCTTATTTTTTATCTTCGTAATAGAGTCAAAATTAACCCAAAATACTGTAAAACAAGGCAATCTGGAATAACATATAAATAACCTTCTAAAAACGACGGGATATTTCGGGGGAAAATCGTCCTCTATTTTGTCAAGCAACAAGTGAATTTGTGATAATATCCATCGACCAATCTTGGCATGTGTGGCATTTCACCTACTTTCACCATGAGAAGATTAAATTGAAGTAATGTTATGCAGGAAATGGTTCGCTATAACTTCCCGTTCTCGTTTTACTCCATAATAACTCAGAAACCAGTTCAAGGTGTGGGTGGATGGATAGTGTAGCACTTTATTATCCAACTTTTACTCTCAACGATGAAGGAGCAATGAAATATTATTAATGTGAGGGGAATGTATGCTACATTACACCTTCTTTCTTCCTTGACACAAAAACAGAACAGGAGAAAGGAAACATAAAAGTATAAAAGCCAAGCGAGTAATGGGCTTTGCTCATCTTGGATATAAAAAAACTCCATAAATTCAATCGTCCGTAAACTATCATCTTATTCTATGTAGTGCTTGTATTTCCTCCACTTTTGGTTTATATAAAAATCGTATTGCACCATGCATGATGGAGGTTTGAATAAGATTGAAGCTGACTTCCTTACAATTCTTTGCAGCACACTAAAAGTAAAGCTGGCAATAAAAGCTTTTACCTTACGTTTTATTTGAAGTGATCGCATTGTTAAAAATAGAATCTCTGAACTATGAGAATTTTAGCATTTCAATGGCATAAGTTAAAGCATCTTTTAAGCTTCAGTAGATCGTTCTAAAGAGGCGTTGTATGTAGCAGGATGTATGGTCTTTTAAAACTAAACCACTTCTCGTCATTTTTGAAAACTTTCCGGTAAGCTGAATATTATGTACTTTTTTCTGAAACTTATGTTAAAGCTGCATTAATCAAGCCGTCTTCGTTTTATTTTCTATCCGCTATTTTAACCATTTTTAAATCAACTAACAACCTAATATATGAAAATTTCATTTAGAAATATACTTGTCCTTGAAATCCTGTTTAAACATTATCCCCTCTTTCATTTTATCCTAACTCCGTATCAGAGAGAATTCAATTTATTTCATGTAAAAAAGACGGAAGACACAAACTGAATAAACTGGCTGCTGGCTGCGTGGGCCTATTAAATTAAGGATTGTAAGTTGTGATAAAATTGTGTCAGGAACACTGGAGGATTCCATCACATACAACTATAACATTCCGCCCACCCCCAAGCATAACATCACGTATGTTAAGCATCCATTCTTCAATCCCATAATGAAGTAAGGCCAAAATAGTTAGTAAACTGGAAACTTATTCTTCATGTAAAAAATAAAGTCTGTTATGCTCTCAAAAAGCCTTTCTACGCGACGTAAGATAAGTCCGCAATTTTTTAGGTCAGTTTAAAATTAATTGCCATTAGAAAATAAAGCTAGACGCGAAGAGGAAGAACACGGAATTCAACAACTCATCTGCAGACTTTTTTATACGTTTACTAAAATTAATAATCTACGCAATAAGAACAGAGTTAAACTTGTTAAGGTAATTCTACCCTGGTCTACTTTTTCTAACGTTTACTTTAACATGATGAGTAGGACGGGAGCTTTAAGTGTTAAAATATCCTTTGCCTGCACGTCATTTACAGTGGTGAAAGTTTTTACCAGGGACATATTCAGAGTAGAGTTTTATTTCAGGTAAAACTTTTATCTAAACAATGCTTCCTGAAAATGTTAGTAAAAGTTTTTAAAGTTATCTTAGGGCGATTCGTATATTTTTAAAGTAGAGACACAGAAGCTCCGGTGGATGAGCTCGAGACTGAGTAGGTTTGTAAAGTTTGATCTTTGTAGAGTAATATATTGAAAAAAAAAGAAAGAAAATGTATTCTGAAAGGAAAACTAAAGAATAAATATTACCAATAAGTTACATTTTATTAAATTAAATTAAATTAAATTAAACTTCAGGAATGATAATGAAGGAAACTGAATGCAGGATAAGAATAGAGACACGTTGTCAGATTAGGATTTAAAGTTTGATTAATGAATTCGAGTTTTTTGGGCTTTTTTTGGAGTTTATTTAGGAAAGCTGACGAAGTGCAAGGCATAAAAGATAAATATTTGAATACGAAGATCATAAATTATCTTTCCAACTTTCTTAAATTATTCAACAAGTGTTCCACGTAGACGCAGATTGGAAATAGGTTTAATAAGGATATTAACGTGTATTTATATATACACTCCATTTTTTAACCATCCCTCACCTATATCACGCACTCAATTTTTACGCGCAGCATAATATTTAATATGTTTTTAAAAGATACATACAAGATGTATGCTTTTTTAACATTTAGAAGTCGTTGAAATATCAAACGGAAGGAACAACAAGTTAACTAATCTCTAAGCCTCCCAGCCTCAGTTCAAATTCTAGTTGTACTACAAGTGATCTTCACCTGCATCATTGTCATTATCTTCAAGATTAAAACAATACCCATTTCACTCTTATTCGTATGATACTTCCATACCGATTCTACTGCTATCGATAGTAATAGTGTACGGGAAACGTCGAAATTTAAACAATCAAGAATGGACTGAGAAACGCTTGCAGAGTACGTTTTAAAAATATGATTGTTTCCAAGAAATATAAATTAAATATCCTGTTAATTAATTAATATTAGGAGTAGAGAGAGCAGAGGGATGTATTGAATTTAGAGAAACTATGGAAGATGAGTATTTTTTGGAGTCTGAGATTGAGTAGAAGTAGTTGAGACTGTGTTCCTCTCTTTAATAATAAATTAAATGAAATTCCTTACCCACTTTTCAATGTTATTCCAAGAAGGGTTTCGTTGTTTTATTCTTAAATTAAAACTCATAATGCTTTTTCATCTCTGTAATTTACTACTACTTCTCTAGCAAGTTCCAAATATCTTTCATAATCTTATATTAATTAAAAGTGTCTTCAACAAAATAGTTGGTGTTTAATTAAACAATGTTTAAATAGGTAGCAACTTCGAGTTCTTCAGCCGTCTCATCAGTTGCTGAGTAAATTAAGCGAAATATTTGGAATCTAAGGTTTAGCGAAGGCATTTATTTTGGTCAGAAGAAGAGTCACAATAAATACCGCATGATGGACAAAAGTCGTGTACGAGGATAAGACTTTCTGTTGCACTGCAAGGCAGTTACTCTCCTAATGTCATTCATTTTAACAAAGAGACGAAAAAAGAAGGCAAGAAAGTTAGCACTGCGAGATGAAGTTAAGTGATCCTTTTCTAACCCAGTACGGAGGAGCGTTTGAAATGTAAAATGTTTTAAGTCCCTAGTTGAAAATTTATCATATGCAATGCCAAACTTTTGGACAGACTGCTTTAAATGTATGCAAATTAGGAGGAAGGTTAAGCAGGAGTAAGCGTTGAGAAAGGATATTCAATTAGCGACTTTTGTACTTGCAATATTTCTAAAGTATGGGTAAAGTAAGTCAACCAATCTAAATTATGCTTTCCTAGTGCTCTCTCTCTCTCTCTGCGGTATGTATTATTATGGAAATAAGAAGTAGGCATTTAGGTGAGAGAAAGTTGAACAGCAAGCTTCAAGACAACTTTGTTATCATGAACAAAGGAATATTACAGGGTATTCATGCAACAGCTTTTACTTTTTAGTATTAGTAGTAGTAGTAGAATAGTAAATATTAAGTAGTAGCAGCAACAGTGGCAGTATTATCAGTAGAAGAACCAGCTATTGGTGGTTTTAGAAATAAAAATAAGTTTACCTTGAAAGTTTTTCCACCCATAAAAGCAGAGTTTACGAAAGTTAAAGTTATAACGGGTTTCGAATTCATAATAGAGTACATCCGCTTTAAAAATGGTTTTACCGAAGAGGATGTAGGAAGTTTACTCACTGTTGTGTGAATTTTACATTTATAAAAGCCGTAATAATTAACCCTCGAGATAGCTATACTAAATGCCAAGTTTCCTCTTCACTTAACCGAGGAAGCATAGTATAACCAAATATATATTGAGATAATGACATATTTCGTTCCTTTTCAACCGACGGATAAAGTAAAATATGCAAGAAGAAAACTTTCTAAATATTTGAATACTCTCCCAAGGGCTGAGAAACGTTGGAAAGGTAGTTAACTGTTAAGCGGTCCGTAAAGATTCTGAAGAGCACAGGATATAATAAAATCTAATTCCCTTTAACATAACGTCCTTAACTCGGGACTGTATGGCAATTTATGGCTAAACAAAAAGTCAGGAACATGCTTGAGATTAAGGTTAAGGGCTAAAAAAATGTGCCAAATAAATCACAACGAGTGAATTAGTTAATTACCTCTAGACTAAACGACGGATTCGTCCTCGAGGGCCCCACGACAGAACTGGTTGCAGTCGTAACAGCTAACACCAAGAGGAACGTGATTGCCATGAAGTTAAGGCATTGGGATGATTGAGATACACATCCTGCCGAATTTATGGGCCTCATGATACTAAAAATTAGTTAGGTCAGCTTTCCCCCTTAAGTTATTGAGTGCCGTGATTTATTTACGATGAAGGAACGTGTTCATGAGCCGCCTATTAAATAGCTTTCTGTCCACTCAACTCCAGATTCTATCACGGCTAGATTGTTATCGGAACTCTGAACAATTTACCTAAGCTCTTAGAAGTACTTTCGCTTTGCTAGCTGTTGCTGTCGCGTAATAAATGAATTTTGAGACGTGTTCTTTGTATTTCAATGGAAATCTTTAGTTTTTTGCAAAAATTGTCCAAAGTTTTTCTGGAAAGTATGGGCGAATTGGGCTGGATTCCTACCGGAAACTTGAGATTGTCTTTTTTACTTGTTGTAACGTGGGAGTTGAGATGACAATGTCTCTTTTCTACGTTTCCTATTGCTTCTGTTTTTGAAAGATCTCCCTTGAGTAAATACAGGAGAAAGCGGTTGTTAGGTTTATCTAAACTTTTATAAGTGGCTTTGTTCTTTCCTTCCACAAAATAAGCTTTTCTAGTTGACTTGTATTGCTCGGAAAGTGAGATAAAAAGTGTCAAAAATATTTGCACAGGAATGACAATAACGTGTAGGAGGATTCTTTGAGACTGTTGCAAAATAGAGAAGGAACTGTATTTTGGTTGTAACGTCTTGAGCTGCAAGTCGAAAGTGAAACGGGTTGCCCCCAGAGTTGTCGTATTATACCAGAATTTCTCCGTTCCTTTTACATCTGACTGAATCCTAGCTGGCCACCAACTTCCATGCATACTGTCGTCATTCCAGTAGCGATTTGAGTAGTACGGAAATCCTTATACATTTTATCCTTTGCATACACACAGTTATGGATATTTGGTCTAATCCGGGATGCGCTTTGGCTACCGTAAGTTTACTTTCTGATGTTAGCGTAGGAAGGTCCGTGTAATGGAAGTTGAGTTTAGATAAGCAACTAACCCTCTGCGGGGTGAAATACTTTTAGATTTATTTGTAGGAACACTCCCCTTGCCTGGTTTGATGGGTGTAGTTGAGTAAGTGATCTTGAGTCTTGAGTGAACAGTTCCCGTTTCCAGTCGTGGGCTTGATGTAGATGCTTGTCGAATTCAGCTCCTGTTCGATTTAGCTAAATTGAGGCTAAAAACAAGTAAACGATGGAGAAGGATGGATTTGAACCTATCTAGTTAATATAGATGAGCTGGCACAAAGCATTAGGTGAGATTTCTCTCACTTTGCTTTGTACTTTATGTAGGGTGACAGGGGGGTAAACATTTGATGATTTGTTGCCATCTAACCCGGTTCAGCTTGTTAGTTTAGCTTGCTTCTTTACACATGTTAACTTGACTTATGGGGTTGACATGTTATGGAAACGAGGATGAGGATTTGCCGATTTCCGGTGAAGCCCCCTAAAGTGTCACTAGCGTTGACAGGACACAGAGACCGATTTATAAGGCCTTGTGCCGTTAAGCTGCTGGAAGGAATGGGATTGAAAGGCATGCCGGAAAATGTGTCACAAAATTGAAGGTTGTCGGTTGCTGTAGCTGAACAAAGTAAAGAGATTCAAAACTTTAAATTGAAAACCTTCTCAGAGTAAATAGAGTTTATTTCAATATAATCGAATTAAATTTTAAGTTGGCGAGTGGGAAGAATGGAATTTGTGATGGTTGACTTGCCATAATGGAACTTCCGATGACTGTTTGAAGGTGTGACGTAAATTATTTTGATCGGTGAACCGAGAAATAGGAACACAAATCCGCAGATATACTTATCAGTTCAGTTGTGGTGTAGACCGGATGGAGAAAAACATGCAGGAGACGGTATATGTGACTGCGACACTGAAATTAAATATTATATCTATAAAGTGTTAGCTTGCAATTTCATAGCAGGGCAGTCCATTACTGTGTTATTTGCCAACTCGGAAATTGATGATCCGATTCCATTCCAACTATCAATAGGCGGAATTAATTAGCATCAGTATTAGATTTCATTAGTGGATGGAATTGAAAGCTTTTTGTTTAAGATAGAATAAGAGAAAACATAGGTAAGTTGGTTTCCTGTTAAATAAATTTCCTCGTTCAATTAGACCCTAACTAGTACCATCTAAATCTAATCTAAGGATCTCCTTTCCCTTTTATTATTTGTAGTTTATAACATGATCTGTCAAAAATATAACCATTAAATACAAGGTATTCTGTTTCCAATCGCTTCATTACAAGGCTGTTGCCAATTTAAATTCAATTTCGATAAGGAAAAGAATATTATTCCAGCAAAAGACCATCTCCTTATCTCATTCAATCATTTCGGATGGTTTTTATACATAGAAACAGGACATGAAGAGGTAGACAGAGAAATACAACCTTAGACATCACAATATTTTATTAATGTACATTATCCAACCTGATTTGAACATCATTTCCAGTCTTTTTCTACTCCTTGTACTTTTATTTTTTAAACGAATAAGTTCCTACTTTCTGCAGCTTTACTTTATTATCTTCCACTGTTTTGGAAGATATTGCCAATTTATCTCCAGGTTTGATGTAGCTCAGCTAGGTGCTTTTGCTTTCCTTCTATTGAAGAAAAATACATTGGCATAAGTAAGAAACAGCAGTCAATAGCAGTAGTGGCAGTCAATAGCAGTAGTGGCAGTTGACCATGATAAGACTGATTATTTTGCTCCACTGATCTCTTTGTAAATTGAAAACTAAAACGCACCCTTATTTGCTTACATTGCTTATTGGGGTTAGTTTTCTATCTTCTGTTTATTTATTTTATCTATGCTAGTTAAACAAAGGAGTATTGGTATTTCTATTCCAATTCCACTTCTGTACATTCCGTTTACTTGCATAACTTTGTTTGAACTTTGAAATGTATTGTTCAGCATTATTTTTTTATTTATTCATTTCGAGGATGAAACTCATTTACGTAGGAGGGGTAGGCAAGGCTCCTTGTAGTCATCCAGTCGACTGTTACTTTTCTTGATCCGTGACATAAATAATGACAGTCAACTAGAGAGACTGATGATATGTTCGGTCCAGAAATGTAAGTAGCTTCATTCCATGTTTATGACCTTTTTTTTTATACATGTCTTAGTTCAAAGTCTAAAATTGGGAACCGATCCGTGGGTAGAAAGATTGGGTTTCAGAGTAATTGGAAACACACATTGGAAATTTCATACGAAATAAATACTAAATGCTTTCCCCTTTTACCTTCATTGCTTGAACAAATAATTTTTTATGGGTTTAGCCGTTGGTTACGTGATAACGTGCCGAAATTCAGTATTGAATTCGAAGGTAAGTCTGCATCAGTCATAATCATTAGAATGATCACGGACGGCCAGGTACATACCGAAAGGATTTTTCTGAAGCGTTGGACCGTTTATTTATAATGACTTTCTCCTGACAAGACATCCTTTTACTGCATACAAATTAAAAATCTAGTTATACTATTCTGAACAGATATTTATGCTATACGGTTTAATAATACATTTTCTGTATGCTCTATTAAATATAATTATAAGATGATGGAGGATTTTATTATTTAAATCTTGTAAAAATACCTCCCACAACAGAAGCAAGTGGATAAGTTTTAGTTTGCTCGTTAATGGCCTTTGGAGACATCATTTGCTACGGGTTAGGGAAATAGTCTTCCTATTCCTCATCCTCATTGTGTTGCTAGCTTTTAGTATTAGTTTAGTTTGGTAAAGCCATTATTTCTCTTGTCGAATATGTACAACTTCCAAAGGATCAACAAAGATTTGCCTCATTAAGTCCTTAACTTTTACTATATTACTATTGATAAAGCTATACTTCAAAAATGTATCTAATGGGCTTAATTCGGGAATCGCCCACCACAAATTTAATGGTATACATTTGATAGTGTCCCTAAAGTTAGTAAACTAGCAACTGGTGGGCGCGGTTTTGTCCACCTTCTCTTATTAGTTATCATCACCACATCTCATCCTTTCTTCACAATTACTTGCTCCAACTTTTTTGACATAGAAATTCATGCAATGATAATGCAATGCCAGACAGCTAATATTAACCGCTTGGTCCCATTAGAACCCATTGCTTTACACACAACATTTTGAACTGATACGGAATGAATACTGAATATTGATAGCAACATCAGCAAAACTATAATGCCTACATATGCAGTATAATATAATATTAATGCAATGCAATCACAACGTCAATCTAGCCAAACAACACGCAAGCAATCAAATAGAGTTGATCGATATGACGGTATGTTATGCATGTTTCAGTGATTAAGGAATCTGCTCACTTCTTTTACACCTACTAAGCGATAAAGGTAGTCATAAAAAAATTATGTTAGACCAATAAATTAAGGATTGAAGGACATTTATTTATTTTTCGGTGAAAAAAGTTGATTATCCGGGTAGTCCATTCTGTAATAATGTAGAATGCACTATAGCCATAGCAAAAGCATAAAAAGCCAAGCACAATGAACACCCACACACAAAGGAAGACTTACTTTCCCCTTAGTTGGGTTGAATTTACTACGTTACGGGATGTAAAGTTCGGAATTATCTTCTTAACCGCTGGCATAATAGTAGTAATATTATTTCAAGTAATAAGTACGTTTAGAAGGGCACTCCACCTTCGCTCCATTAGTTGTACAAATTAGTAAATGTTTGTCCTAAACCGTCCCCTTCCTTTTTTACACGTTGCGTGGGAGGTTGGAATTTCCAGGTTATGTAAAAGTGTAGGCTTTTGTTATCAAGGTAAATCGATTTTGATCTGGGTCATTTTTTCTGTGGACATTTTCCCTCGTATATTTCTACGTAGTATGATGTTAGCAAAAATAAGCCCTTAAGACATCTAACTTTTGTGAATTGTGATGCAACAGTAGAGAAATTGTATAATAAAATCTTGACTGGGTTACATAAAGGATCTAGCGATGGTTTCGTTTTTATGAAGGTTTTTTTATATTCGATGGTTGGATCCTTAACTGTGAGTTTGAGCCATATGGTTGGTCTAAAGCTCAAGTAGCAAGTAGTAGTAGTATGAGCAGGATCCTTTGCATAGATCCGTGATCCGTGATATGGGTGAAAGGGTTTTAATTGCTTGCTGAGTTGAGTAGAAGCATTTTATTCTCTAGGATGATCCGGGGTTAATTCTGCCCAGAGGTGAGCTGGGCTAGACCGCACCAATGTTAAAATCTGCACGATCGAATTTGATCATGCAGACACAATTTTT
>JAQFZX010000956.1:0-39837 GCA_034682405.1 Hydroisotoma schaefferi | reverse complement strand
CAAGTAGTGCTACACGAGCTCGAGTAGCCTACTTGAAGCCTCAAGTAAGTTACTCGAGCTCAAGTAAGTTACTCGAGCTCAAGTAAGTTACTCGAGGCCGCAAGTAGTGCTACACGAGCTCAAGTAACTTTGAGCCCTTTAGGGCGCCGTACCATTGCCGTTTTCCAACCACTAAGAGGGAAAATCTTAAGAGTTGCAAGTTAATACGGACACACTCTTATAGTATTCGTAAGTTGAAACTATCTCCATCCACAAAGCCGTTTCGAGATGAATGATGGATATGTTTGTTTACAAAAAGCTATTGTTAAGCGTCATCATAATAGACAATTGGAGTACAGGTGCTGGTAGCTTCCTGACTTACTTGTGGCTTTTGACTAGGAAAGAGGAAGGGATCAACGAAGATAATGTCTTCGTTTAATGTTAAGGTAAAGGCATCAGGTATCCACTACTACCAGCTAAGCTACCTCATAATCCAGATCCAAACTCTGGTAGTCCATTCAAGACTTTAAAAGATTTTATTTTCGTGAGAAACTTTTACACAATAAGCATTATTGTGTTTTTCGTTTTATTTTTCCTGGGGATTTATTTTTCAATACAAAAAATAAAAACGTGGAAGTCGCCGATGGTAGGAAGATTGGAAAAAATTATTATTATCATTAACATAATTATTTTCAAGAAAGGGACACTTTATTTGAATGAATGCATTATATGCTTTGTTTGACCTATGGAGAAAGTTATGAAAATTTAAAAAAATCTAATTTTGTGTAAAAATAACAAATATGAGGTTAGCTTTTGAGAATAGTCAAGCTTTAGAGACCCAAATATGAAAGATGCATAGCAGATAACATTTCAATAAAAAGAGTTTGGGGGCAAAGCCCCTACACCTCTGTTCCTACTATCTATAGTAAATCGTATTCTTAAAATTTCTGTCAAAGTTTTCACCCCGCAAAATCCATAAACAAGCGAATGCACATGGATCGTATATACATTTCCAAAGATTGCCTCCTTTCAGGTATGCCTATTCATACTAGAGTTCTTTCAACTGCTTTCAATGAAAAACAGCAGGAGTTATGTTCGAAACCTGGTAAACTAATTCGAGTGAGACCAAAGAGAATCCAATTATTTTGCATAGGCTAGATTATATTATACATAAGACAACGTATCAAAGAACCAAAGTTTACTGGTTTAGAGCAACCAAAACCACTACCCGAAATAGAGTTTGATTACTGGTCGTTCGCTCGTCATGTCTAAAAAGTTTCGGCTTCGGTCCGATCGCATTTCATTTTATCAGGTTCTTAGAGTTTCCAGACACGCAATGGCTAAAAATAGATTGTTTTATAACCAGTAAACAAGCTTAATAATTCATCATTTTGACCGCCCCTTGGAGTAGTATACTAAAAGATACCTCTCACAAATAGTTTTCCTGACGTAAGTAATCGGTTAGCCTGGCGAATCGCTGCCATATAAATCAACCTCAGTCCGGCAAACAAACTTTACTTGTAAAGAGGTTACGTCGAAGTACCGTACCGTATAAGACTCAGAATGAATAAATAAACTACAACAAAAGAACATTTGAACACTTTTCGCCTTAAACTGAAAGTTATCTTGACAAAATCAATCAATTAGCTAGAGAATATTTTAAGATTGGAGTTTTATATGTACAACCTTTTGCCTGTACAGGGTACCTACATGGAAAATTATTCAGGAGTACTAATGGAAACTGGACTTTTTCATTCATGAAACTTAACAGTTCACCTACTTCACTTTACTACTTACGTTTTTATACTTATTGTTTACTCTTTTAGAGGGGTATGCACGGTGGACTGAAGTGTATAGTATTGTCCATTCACAAGTGACCAGGAACAACGTGGAAGTTCTCAGTACAGCAGCCATACTAATAAACGCGTTCACCAGGTATACCTCGGGCAATTCACATGCAGTAACCGATTTAAAACCTCCCATGCCAAATATTCTTTTTTTAAAGGTTTCGAACAATGCAAGTGCCTATAGGGTTTAAAATACACCGTGTAATAAGAATTAATATATGTCATCATAAGTACTGGGTGAGTCAGAAACAGTTACCTAGGGGCACTATTTTATTTTCGAGAAAAATTACGGTTTTAGTTTAGTAACGTAAAATTAAAATAATTCCAAAAATGATAACAGGAGGCTTTTTGTGAATCTCCATGGAAACATCGATAATATTTAAAATTGAAATAAAGCCCCTATGTAACTGTTTCTGACTCACCCGGTATATGCTACCAATACAGCAACTATCAACCTTAACTTATCCTTCTTCGTTAATTTAACTATTGAGTTACGTTTACGAGTTACCGGAAAGTAAGACGTTTGAAATATCTCTTCGACCGTTCGTTTTAATGGGAATGAGTACATCAGCATTATAAAGTCAGCCATGCAACTAGTTATGTCTCTATACTAATACAGCAAGTTGGTAAAAATTTAATCGTTAGGAAACTAATGCACTCTCCAACTATACTAAGAATGGTTTCCCTCCGATTTTAAAATAAAATAAATAGTATTAGTATACAAGTCACTTTCTCGATATACGAGGTAAGACAGACATAAGGGCATCAGAGCTCATCTTCCTGAGCCAGAATATCCTGACTGCTGACCACAACAGAGTCCCAGTAAACTCCAAGTACATATTCCTTATTCCAACCTGATACCACTTTACTACTGCCTTGTAATCCTTCGGAGGAGCTGCAGTTGTGCCCCTACTAAAGCTAAAGCAATTGACTTTTCTTATCCCTCATCTGAAATTTGGCTGGAGCCCACTCTCTTCGCTGGTCTAGGACTTTTTCACATTAACAATTACGCTAACTACCTGATTGCTACCTACCTTACCTTGAGTCGCCTTGAATTTTGCTTCCTTCCTGTATTTCTTCTCTGCTAAATAGATTTTCAGAAGTGTTATTTCTGGTTCCTACCCTTACTACTATTATTATCAGTATAACCATCATCATCATCTTCACAAGAACCAAACAGCACCACCGTTTTCAATCTCAACTCCCAGGTTCTGAGGAGTATTCTACTCCCACACATATGGGTACCACAGCGACCCTTTGCTTTTGAGGTGCCTAACAAAAAGGGCTTACTCAAGTACCCAAAGAAGTCCCATTATAAACACTGACTGACGAAGAGATAGTAAGGTATGTAGTGTTACTATTAATATTACTACTGATATTACTATATTATTATAGCTTTAACCAATGCTAGCTTTCCACAACAATCAATGTACCCTCATCCACCAGCCAGCCAGTTGGGTGCTTCACCAAAGAAGTCAAACTCATCATCGATCTGTAAGAAACGAGCCACTGATTGTTGTAAAAAGGACTGACTGGTGGCTAAGCACACCTTCACTTCTCTCTGACTGCGGATTAGACTTCATTCATACATTCGACACTCTTAACACAAGTTCTCTTACGACTTCCTTCCAAGAAATAACCTCCTGTTGTACTACTATTACTACGAGAACCCAACTCGGGCAACACCGTTGACTTACTACCTTAACTACTAACTCACTAACTGTTGTTTGATATATGGAGAAGAGATACTTATTGAGGTGTTTTTTATCCAACAGTGCATAATATCTCTGTTTGGTAGGCAATTAATCCAAGATTGGACCGCGTTTTCCTACAGCAATGAAATTATTTCAACAGTAGTTATCAAAGTGAGCAGCACGTGGGCTGATTTCACTAAAAAACATCGGTTGGAGAAAACCTTAATTTAGGCTTTGGATTCTTGCTTCTTACGAATAGAAGAGTTAGAAGTACCCATCGATGTATGTGTATAAAAGAGTAAGAAAGAACTGAAGGTTCGAAATCTCGTTCGGATGTCCATAATCAAATCGAGGCGAAAGCACGAAATCTCAGACAAAAAGGTGAAAGCATTTCTCACGTTTCCCATATTTCGCCTTGCAACTCATCGATCGCTACTGAACTGTTCGTTTTATTGCACCTTGAACTACTAAAAACGATATACAACCCAATTTACTAAAACTGAAAACGTACATTCGCCTTAATATTTCAATCTAATAATAATATGCCACTAAAATGACCACGTTAATGAAATCTGACGTAGCCACCAGGGCTTTTCAAGTTATCTCAACCTACCTCGCTTTGATTAGCATCTATTTACAACTCGATAACAGTGAGGCAACACACTTGTTTCATCGTTCAGGAAGTCTTACACCGTCTCATAGGATATTTTACGCCAACGGGGTAAGTTTGCACTTAATGATATTTGTCATATCAATATGATCTTGACTGTAATTTAGTACTGCCCTTTGCCTTAAAATTTAACTTGCTCTATGAAAGAAATGAAGACGAAATTATCTAGAAACCGGTACCAGATCAATTATTCCTTTAAAATCCCCATTTTATTTCATTCATTCACAAATCAGTCAGCCTTTTATTTCATATGCTTAAAAAATCACTACTTTCACCCTTGAGAGGCCACGCGAAACTAAACTGACTCCTTCATTTTCATCACAAATCCTTCTCGTTTAGTGTAACAATCAATTTAAACTCCATGCTTAGTCGCCAAGTAAAGCACAACATACCTTAGGCATCATTACTTGCTTATCATTGTCACCCACCTACGGCTGTACTTTTGCTTGCTCATCATTACTTCCACTACATTAGAGTGAAATTGAGTACATCCTCAAATGACCCTGAATAAATGATTCTTACAAACTGACTTGCTTAAATAATATTTACAGAATGAATTATTTACTCTATACATTCTACTTTTACACTCGAATTATAAAAAAGAAGGAACACAAAGACTCAATCACCTTGTGTTTTGCCTGGCCATTCATTGTGCAAACACTAGGCGCTGTGTACTACTGTAATGCATTGCACATTACAATATCTCCATCGCACATGTCATGAACGTGTTTTATTTATGTTTTTTACGCCTGTAAAAGTTGGTTGTAATTAAGAACATATTTATTTCAATCTCTACAATGCCTTTTTTTAGAAGTGCAAGCCATGTTTATAATAACATTCCAATTATTAATTAACCAGTTTCTCTTCCAAAATTGGAATGTGTAGGGGTGGTTCGGCAGCTGCCTTTATAATCAAATAAACTTTAAGATGTAATGAAGTTAAAGGAACCTAGTAAGCATATTTAGTGTTTGTGGCGTTTCTAAAATCCTAGTTTGTTTCATTCATTCTCTTCTCTCATAACAATAATGTCAAATTCATTCATTTACTTCAACAAGCTCTTAAAAAAATGTTGTTTCATACTTTATTTTTGCCAGTTGCCAACCCTCTTTTGGTATAATCTATTGCATCTACACCAGGCTTAAGATATAGGCTAAACAATCTTTTTCTATAAAAGTAGGCAAAAGTATAGCACAGTTATATGGGCAAAACAATGCTGAATTAAAGCTTCCATCCAAGTCCAATTCACAATAACGACTCCCCATCCCCGTACCGTATGCATAGTAGTAAGAGGAACGCTAAAGAGTTTCATTCATCAAATTCTGCTATCCCTCTTCTCTACTGTCTCTCTCTTCTAAGAGGTTTCTAGTTCTACCATCTTGCTGTAAACACGACATGAAGCAACTGATTATATATTAGATAGTAGCAACACCAACACCAATCATCATTTGGCTTTTTACAATATTTGACTAGATTTTCCTCCAACAACTACTGAATAAAAAACAACTTTTTTATCTAAACTTTTCAGATGAATGAAACAACGCTACCAGAGTGTGAACATTCGTCCGTATGTAACAAAATTGATGTGTACGACAAACCCTGGATAGAAAAGCAATGCAGATGCCCATCACACACACCTGTTTGCTCCACCTTAACTTTAGCAAACGATGGCCACACAATTATAGATAAAACTCGATTATATAAGGTACATTTCATCATCATCTGATCCTTATCCTAGTAAATATGTAAATAACTACAGTTTTATCAGCAACTCAGAGCAAGGAAAGAAGCAAATATCATGCTTAAATATAAATGTATTTTTACGCAGATATGCGAGCCCGTACGGAAGCTACCTAAATGCCGCTTTTTCCGCGATGTGACTTGGATTCTTACTACAAAAGGTGATAATCTAGTAAAGCAAGAGGTAAACTGCATCTGCCCCAAGGATTCTGTGGCTTATATGATTAAGCGACAAGCCTTCACAGAAAACGATGATCAAGTTGGGTTTAAATACTCTTTCGCATGTTCACCCCAGAGTGTAAGCTATATCAGTCCGTTTCTTACAGAACACCTTAATGATTCAGAGATTAGTTCATTCATGGAAAGCCTTGATCTACTTTAAAAATAATCTATCCGTTTACTTTTTACAGAGGGTCTTATGCCAGCGAAAAGAGCCATGTAGACTTTTTACTATTAAAAGAAGGTCATCGATAACGGAAGTAAATACAAGTACTCTGTGCCAATGTCCACGTGGGTTCATATGCCCCAGTCATCATACGGACACCAGTGTAATTGCTGGTAAATTCTATGCCGAGAACATGTTAAGAACATTTTCTGGATACTGTGTATAGAATATTATACAAGCAGTTGCAGACTAGTAGAGATAGTCTCCTGTCTACAGGTAATAAATATTAATACAAAGCGATGCTTAAAGTAGAGAAAAACAACAAAGTCTTTTAAAATACAACCAAACCGATTCATCCACCAACTTAAGACAAAATGAAAAGGAGTAAACAAGGCAAGGCTCACAAGAGTACATAGAAGAGTTGGTTGGGAAGAGAAGGAGGGACATCAAATATATTACTTACTACAACTACTTCTACTCTTTACTACTACAGTGATGAGATGATGTGAACTAAATATGAAAAAATCCAGAGAAACCTGAAGTCCTCTGCCTGCACACCTGGTTGGCGACCCTGATACAAAAAAATACTCAAGCTCAAATATGAGCTGAACAAAGACTTAAAATTGAACAGAAGCTGTGGAGAAAATCACATCACATAAAAATAAGTCTTTTGTAGACGCTCTGGACATAGAAGACGAATACAATCTGATTTGGTTCTCCTTGCCATACAAACTACTAACTAACCTCTGATGAAAGACTGAGGAACGAACTTGGAACAGCTTAGGAACAAACTTAAGCCAAATGTGTACAGAGAATCATATCAAAATTTCCAGCAGTACTTAGCAGTGATGTGCCTAATCAACCGTTTCAAAAGAAGATTTACTGTCAACTGTACCCAATGTTTAATCGCACGTTGAATCCAAAATGCTATGAAATGAAACTGCTCAGTCCTTGCTTAGTATTAAAAACTACGTTCGCCCTTCTAGTTTAACTATACTTCGAACTGACTGTAGAAAAAGGAACAGAAAATCATAAAATCCTCTAAAGAAAAGTTTCATAACTTTACTTTCTTCCATGTTCCTTACACAATAAAGGCTTTAAACCCTGATAGTGAACCTATGAATGAATAATAGATAATGATAAACTTTTAGTTCAGAAAAATAATGCGTGGTTTCAGTATATGTGACCGGGCTGCTACTTACAATGACAATCAATAAAAATAAGTCGATAAACTGCAAAGAAAGTAATGAAGACAATCGAAACAACTTGACTGCAATTATCTACATAATCGTACAAAATACTACTGAAGATACAAATTATATGTATAAATACAACAAACAAGTCAATAATTTAACACTTAATATACTTCATTCATGGGCATTTATAAGTTATAATTTTAAAGTAAAATGTAATTATTAAATTGTCAATCACTTATAATTCTCTTATATATCATAGCGCAATATATACTTTAGCTGGTAGTGTAGAAAAGCATGCCAAAACAATTAATTTTTAAGCTAACATGTGTAGTATGCGAATTGAAGAATGTACTATATAGACCTGTTCAGGATAAGCCAATAAAGTTTCATGGAAAAACTGCAAAAATGTACAGCTATCTATATATATTATTATCGATACAAAATGAATTTATTGAAATAATCTGAAACATCACCCAATCAAAGAATAAACTCCCGTTCAGCTTTGTTACACCACCAATCTTACCCAGTGCCTGTACATCAACTAATAGTTAACCGCTTCCTCTGGTGCAAAGCAATACCATCTGCTTCTTTTTACAGGTACTTTCTTGCAACTGTCGACAGGTATCTCTCTCAAGTCAGCTCAACTTTTTAGATGTTTAATACCTGTGTGTGTACGCTACAAAGATTAACGCTGTTAAAGAGTATTCTTAACTTATCTCACCGTCGGCCTAAGTACAACTTAAGCAAGATAAGATAAAAGCTAAATACCTACTAAAAGGTGTGACATAAAATCGATTCACGGTCAGTGTGGCAAATTGTTTTTATGGCAAATTAAAAAAGTTACGTTGGCAAATTTTTAAAATGGTCTTTAACAGAGTGGCAAATAATAAATTTCCGAAAAGTTAGAGTGGCAAATTGTTCAAAAATAACATTCGTCAGTTTATTATCTTACAACAAATTATTTGATCGTAAACAAGATCAATTTATTGGAATCCTTTCTGCTACTTTTTTTTATCTTTTGTTTAAATGTAGTATCTGTATACTTAACCCGTAAATACCTAGCTCTGTCTGGTTCATGACTTGAGTGTGTTCCGTTTTTAGACCATCCTTTTCGACCCTTCGACCACTCCCCATTCGTATTAATTAAGAATGCACTTCACTGACGTCTTTTTGTATATTTTGTGACAGCTTTTTTAACGGTCACTCTTTTAGAATACGTGCATCCGCAATAAGCCAATTTTAAGGTACCCTTAGTACTATAGTATTCAACGTAGGAGGAACCCATCTTGAATCAGTGAAGGTTCCTTCCAGCAGGACTAAAAGCAATGAATGTCCTATGCTAGTGTAGTGAATGAACACGGAATATGATAATATGCTAATTGAGCTATTTTACATTTTGCCACTTTGGATTTAACAAAATTAACATTTTGCCACCTTAACTATTTTGGTTTCGATTTTTAACTTCGAAAATTTGCCACTTTGGTGTTTGCCATACTGACCGGACACCCATAAAATCATAAGCAAATAAACCTATCCCAATCTAATAATAACAATTGCTACAACCGTTGCTCGATTTCATTAAAAATAAATAAATAACTTCGCTTCGAATGCGCCTTTCGCTCAAAATTTTACTTAACACACACTGTTGTTAGTTTACTAAACCATGTTAATAGTCTAATTTCCAACTCAAATATCTATTGATCAGCTAAAATGATTGTAAGGAAATAAATCTTATCCTTAATTGTGTCTCCGAGTATATGGAAATTCACAATTTTTACCGATTGTCTTTATTTTGATATATAAAAATAGCAAATTACTTCCACGTGCGTGGGAGTTTCATCGTTGCATCATGTGACCTTCAACCATAAAAAGGTCAAAACGTATAAACGTCTTAGTAAACTACCCCAAGCTACCTTGACCGATTTTGCCCATGTTGGTCTCAACCAGAAGGTATTAACCTAGCGGTCGCTCGTACACAATTGGAATTTGCTTGGAGTGGGTGTGCCCCTCAACCTTAAAAAGGTCAAAACTACAAGTTTCAAGCTGTAGTCAACTTTGACCGACCAATTTTGCCTATCTTAGTGTCAAGTCTAGCGGTTGTACACAAATGGGTTTGCTCTGATTGCGTGCCCTACAAGTCAAACTGAATCTGCTAATTTAAAGTCATGACTTTCAATTTCTCATACGGCCTATAATGGTTCACAGTAACGTTCGGTATAAAAGTGTGCAAGTGAACCTCTTCCTTTACTAAACAAGAGCGTACGTCCGTTTGTGCGGAACGCAAACGGCGTCTGAACAGCTCAACAGAAATTGAAGTCTTACATAAGGCACACTTATCCAGCAACAGTTCTAATTAATGATAAAACATCGATTTAATATGCTACGCATTAAGCAACTCATTCAATTTCAACAGAAGCATGCAAAACATATCGATAACAGCAGAACACGGCCGTATCACAAGTCACAAGGGTAAAAATACCGTATTTTCCGATTTAATTCCCCCCCCCCCGGTATAATTCCCCATGGGGTCCGGACCATTTGAAGTAATAATTCCCCATGGGGAAAAAATTCCGATCCCTCAAATTGAAGCTTTTTTAACCAGAGATATTTTTTGGTGGAACTTTTAATTAAAATTACTACTAAAATTATCAAAAAGTCTGGGTCCTTAACGAAAAATTCGTTTGAAATAACAATTCCCCACCCCGGAATAATTCCCCACCCCGGTATAATTCCCCATGGCAAATCGGAGTTTGAAAAAATAATTCCCCGGGGGAATTAAATCGGGAAATACGGTATTTGAACAAATGGCTGAAGGGTATACGCATTTCAATATATGGTACGGCTGCGGCTGGCCACTTCAGTTCACTGGAAGATTGTAAATAGTTTTTAAATTCAACTGAAGAACTCACAGCAGGGGTAAGCGGGAGAACTGTAGCTTTAACTCATCTGAAACCCTATGGAGTTCACTGGATGACTGTAAATGTATAAATATAAACCATGGGGATCCGTTAGAGAATTTACCTACATCGACACTTGAAAATCATCCCTCACAGAATGTCAAAACTAATCTTACACGCGTGAAATAAAATAAGATTTATAAAAATGCTCAAATGTGATTCATTAGTAACTCTCCGTGACTTCGAATGATAGAATTTAGTATTAAAAAATGACCCCAAAATGACACTACTCCATGGGAATCAGAGCAGTATGGGTCTTCTTAGGTGATACGATACGACTAGGACATTAACATTTGAGATGCATCATTAGACAAGTCATCGTCGTCATCCTGATAGCTTTCACAAAGCAGACTAAGATTATAAATGCATACGATACGATCATTTCTTTTAATACAGCAAGTTACTAACTTTTACAAAAATGAAGAGTTTACAGTTTATGCTATGATTGACTCACTGAGCCGCGGGATAAACTTTCCACTGACGAATAAATCAAAATTAAACCTATTAAAAAGTATCTCTAACCAACAGAAAGCTTAAATAGAATTATATACCTTACTAATGCCTGTGGTGCGTTTCACCTCTTTATGCAATCAATCAAACATAACAATCAATAGTGAGGCAAGAAGAAACAATACTTGAGTCGAAAAACGATGATCGATAAAAGGGCAAGGTTAAACGCTGGGATGGGAGTTACCGCAGTCATTTAATTTCCCTAATTTCGTTTCATAATATTTGAGAAAGTAAAAAGCGAAAACATGCTTCGGCTGGTTCAACAACTTTAAAATGATCGAAAACTTTTAACTTTCAGATTGAGCAGAACATGTTTCCATAATTTGAAATATTTGGTATTATTTTTAAAATGCGATGTCTAGCTATATACTTTGTTTAATTTATGAAATTAGAAAAATTGTAAGCTGCTTATATTCTCATCCATGCACTACTATTTATAAAAAAAGTTTTGAGAAAGATTAGGAATATGTAATTACGGTGAAAATTATTGGGTACAAGCGTAGTTTTGAAAGCTGTCCCTGTTCTGCCTGCCTACTGGCTGTCAAATCTCAAATACAGTAAATAAAAATCATATAAGCGCAAAATGAGCCTTGTAACGTAAATCATAATTATGTCGTTATTATAAGTAAGCGTGATGTGCATATCTATTTAATCGGTAGAAATTTGTTTTCATTTTCTGAAGGCTCGTGCTCATATATTCAAAATCAATCCTAGGGACGAAATGGTTTACTTGTAGCATGGAATTTTTACTCATTGCACATGCACCTTCGTAAATATCAACATTTTGTCTATATTGAGTATTAGGTCACTAAATCATCAAAGTACGGCTGAATCAGCTCTCACTATGCAATATCCTAAAGAATTACTATTTTTACGTCGAAAAGAAACGTCCTCAAAATGTCAAAATGCATTAAAAACTAATTAGTCCATGAAGAAATTAAGCGTACTAATTAAGTTTGATTAGGCATTCGGAGCGGAACCAGAATGACATGAGATTTTACGTAAAAATCAAATGAAGTTAACAGAAAAACAAGAACCGTGAACTCATGCGAGCTATCATTTTTAAACTGACGACAATTTACTGAACATTTCATCGGAAAAGGTATTTTGATAGAGAGAATAAATGAAGCCTGCTGAACAGCAAACAGAGAAGACTTCGTTAGATTTCTACAAAATGTTAATATGAAAAAAGATATCACATAATCTACAACTCATTTCTAAAAGCCATACAGATTACAGAAGGTAAATTTTAAGTAGGAACATGGAAAGGCGTAAACCTGAAATTTAGCAAGCAATGATAATAGATTTAGAATGCGTGACGCTTCCATATCATCACCTGCCTATTTTTACAATCAACGCAACCGTCGTCTTTAGTTCAGCAGAAAACAACCAGCATGGCATTCTTACGACTTTAGTGTGCCAATGTATGGATAACGAATTAACAAAGAGTTTCTTCACGTGCATAAGATTTGAAATAAACTTTAATTAGCTTAATGATCTGAGAAAAGTATCTACACCGGGTGGAAGGTTTAAATTAGAAAATAGACATTCGTTTCCTCATAAAATTAGAGCAAAACATCCATCCCACATCTGACATACATCCGATGTTGGTGTTGGTGATCATGATCAGGATATTATTATATGAAAAATTCTTCCCTTGTCGCCTAACATCTATCTCACTCAGTTAATTCACTATCACTGCTATTGCCTATTGCCATTGCTTCTGTCTTGATTTTCCTCTATGACACTGCAATAACTTAATATATTCGAAACGCATAAACATTTTTTACACAATCATCTCACCCTCATCAACAAACTCAATATTTTTACAATCTCTACTTGTCCTCATCGTTGACAATTATCAAAGTAAAACTAGCTCGGATTAAAACTCGGTCGCGAGTATATAGTCCCCTTTCCTGGTTACAATATTACCTTCATTTTATAATGCTAAACTCAAAAAGAGATATCCCGTTCATGGATTAAGCTAACTTTAAACTATAGACTATGAAATACTGCAAACACTTGTTTTTGGCTTATATGGCATATGAAGTCGTTCTTCTTCTGTATTGCTCTTAAAAGCTTTATCTGATTCTGAAGCTCTTGTTTTGCAGTTCAGATTCCAATAGCATGAACTCCAAACTTATTGAAGCATTTAAACTTATTTAGATACGCATATTGAAGCCTAATACAGCATAGAATGCATGAAAACTCGCACAGTATCAATGGCCAATATACTTTCGTGATAATATTATCATCATGTAGATCTGATTTTTCACGGTTACTTAGTATGCACTAGTAAAACTTAGAGCGAAAAAGTTGGTGCGAGGAACCAAAACAAAAGGAAAGTTGTCGTTTGAAAACCTACTTCTACTTAGTTACTTTGCTATCATTGATTTTTAGTGTGTCAATTGCTGAAGAGAGATACAAAGCACAACGAGCTACATTATTGCATTGTTTGATTTTACGATAATGACGAGCATGATTACTCGTACCGTACTCTACGATGAGAAGCATAGTTCTAACAGCAGAATTAGATCCGTTTTGACCCTCTCAAGAGGTGATCATCTCATCAAGAAGTGAAAAGACAATTAATTTGTTATGGGTCGGGTCGGGTGTGATGAGAAGCCAGTCAGTAATTTACCCACATTCCACCACCGCTTTGAACATAAATGATGTGATGATGATATCTTGTAATACAATGAAACTAAATCATAATTACGGGCAGCTTTGTTCGTCTCACCACATCAGTTTCAGCCATGGCTATTGTCATTTATTTACTTCAGAATGCTCTCCGTGATTGCCATTAATGAAAACCCGTTCGAATTCATGATTATTTGCCTCCTGTCACCCTAATTTTTACGCGTAAAATAACTTTCGTCTGGTAAGCTCCCTAGAGCCTTCTATTGTTCCATTTCAAGCAAATATCAAAGGATAGTTAGTAGTGACATACAGTGTAGAAACAAGTAAAACAGGGAAATAAACGTCGGCTTAATTATATTTCGCATTAGTAGAGCATTCTATAAATAACATTATAGCAATCACCCTTTTTAATTAATTTAATATCAAGTTTCACTCATTCTGAAGAGAGGATGATGTCGATCACGAGTGTCATTATGAGATTGTTCTTTCTGTGTGTGTATATCTTAGACTTCTAAACTTAATTTTAATTGAACTCAAGAATAGCGGTGTTGTAAGATGAAATACTTTTTTATCTAGATTGGACGAGATAATAAACTTTAATGTCTTTTATTACCTTTGATCTTATTTTATTTTATGAGACACTTATAAAAGATGATCGATAACGTTCAGAAGCGTAACGCTGAGGCCTTTCAATCGTGAGACGCCTAATTTGGCATCAACTATAGAAAAGATAAATGAGTTGACGAAACGAAACGAAACGAAACGAGTAAACGAAATGACATAGAAAGCTTCCTAAAAGAATCAATTAAAGGTTTAGATAGAAACTTAGATAGAATAATTAAATTATTAAATAAACGCCTGCTGAAAAATAGCAAGTAGATCAAATTCAGATGTATTTTGAAAAGAGAACCAACAATATTAAATTGACAAGCCATTAATAACTTTAATAAAGATAGATAGGCAGGGACTTCATACTTGTGTACTGCTACAGAGCAGTGGCAGTAGTGGCAAGAACCAGACAAAAGGCTTGCTACTTAAATCCTAAGATCACGACGCAGTCCTTTATAACCGACTTTTTACGTTTGTCCACGAATTGACGAACAAGAAGATTTCAAATATTATTTATTAAATTGTGATAATTTAAAACATAATAAAAATGAAATAATGAACAAGGAAAACAATGACGAATTTCACGACCATAAATTTCTTTTCCTTGCATTTTCCCTGTAGTTAAAAATACACCTCAGTTGGTATCTTCTCTTTCTGCCCACATTTATGTTTCAATTAACAGTAGCTATTTTCTAAAGAACGGATGGATGGATAGATAATATGTTATCAAAATATTTGATATTCATAAGCACATGCAAAACACAATGAGGGGGTGGGCATTGAGTCGAAACTTTCTCATTTTACTTCCTACCACCACACTGGCAAGAACTAATCAATTCAAGCAGCAGAACCTGCCAGGATAGTTTATGTCGATTTCTTATTAGGTTTCTGATGACCTTCCGGTGATAATGACCTTTACGATGCGTCCGCCTTTTAATCACTGAAAAAACTAATTCGAGTTGTATCACACACTCACAGAGATTACAGTTGAACAACTTTCACGGAACTGAACGGCAGCTTTACGAGTCAGAAAGCGGAAATATGTAGCCTGTCATTGCGCTATTTGCCGTGAATGATTAAATAAATACTTTAAATTTCTTCGCTTGAAAATATGCAAAAAAATATAATATTTGCAAAATCCAATGAGGAAACATGCAGTGGTGAACGTATAACATATGCCGCCTCGTGTCGCCAGGTGAGTTCCCAAAAGGCTAACAATTTAAGAATCCGTATAATTACCTAGAGAACTTTTAGACACGTATTATTAAGAGCAAAGTACACAGCAATTACACTCACGGACGAACGATAACGCAGCACACTACTTGGTTCCATGAGTTTTCTATCCCATGCATATCATTCGTAAAAGTTAGCCATATAGCATCATCAAGATTCTTAAGTTTTGAAGACTTTTTAAATATCATGTTTAGCAGTAATATCTTTTTAAACGGAAACTGTCACCTTAAAGCTAAAAGACTGTTGCCTGAACCTGAACCATTACTAAAAGGGGAGAGTAACTAAATCGACTTTAATGCTTTGTTTGTTATCAAATGTGCATTGCTCGCTATAACATTTACTACAACGCACGTCAAAAGCTTGCATAAGTGGTTTACAATTAAATCGCTATGTTTAAATTAAAAAATAATTTAATAAAATTCAAATGCCAACAAGTTGACTTCATTCAAAGCTATAAATATCTCATTACGTTCCGTGAAGGGTGTGATTCTTGTAAAATGCATTAATGGTTAAAATATATGATTCATTCATATTCCCCATTTCGCCGTGGAAATAAATATTGCTGAAGGTGATTGGTGAACCATACCCCACTATAGTTAGACCAACCACTAACTGCCTAAACTAATTCCTGATTAAGTAGTTATACTCCGAACGAATAATAGTACGAAAACGACGATCTCTCATACTCATAACGGATTTGTGCTCTCTCGTTGCTGGCTGACTGGCGTGGCGTTATAAGACCCCCGTCTCATTTATACAAAAAGCTTCTACGAAAGATACAAAAAAGTTACAAGGGATGCAAAGACTGTAGAAAGCCAAGCTCTGTATACTAGGCTTAAACTCCTTGTGCTTTAGGGTACAGTATGAACCTACATATTCCTCTTTCTTGATAAAACACTTGCTCACCTACACTAAGAGTTACTGAAAGCACTCATCTTCACAAAACAGAACGACTGCAAGGTAAGGGATCCCCGTTCGTTGTAATTCGTGTTGAGAATACGTACCTACACAGTACAATATTCCTATTTCCTACTTAACTTACTACTTCTCATCATCAACTTCATCTTTATCTTCATTCGCATTGATTATACTAAAGCAGAGGAAACGCAAGACTTCATCACTCATCTAAACCCCACACACACGTACGAACTAACAAATTCCCTCAATATTTACCTGAAGGAATTCAAGCAATCTAAATCAGTCGTACGAAGTCTACGAAACCGGTATGTTGTTATAAGCTAGTGTAGAGCAATAATCTTGAAATACAAACAAAACTAGAGATTGAGACAGATAGAAGTCGAGTCTGATTGGGACGCTGCTAGTCGAGTCAAGGACACGATGCTGCATACCAACGCTAACTGACCTGGTCTTGAAAGCTATAAATGCCTGTTTACAAGGGTACGACTAGATTTCTTTTCCCCGACTATCCTTAAGTGATCAGTTCCGGTTGTAGCCCAAAATGGCAATTTCCTCTTTAGTGCCAAGGTGGAAGATAAAGTCTCAGAAACAACTACTGTTACAAAGGGTTGTTATACCTTTATTATTACTTTTAGCTTCGTGTGATTTTATACCAGCTACCTATGGAGCAAAATATAGCAACAATAATAAACAAATAACGGATTCAACAAAAGATAATACAAGTTCCAGTGCTACAAGTCCTTCAAATAATATTAACCACGAACCTGTCCAACTTATTCATCCTGATTCTCAAAATTATACTGTTGTGCCGAAATCAAAATCAGGTAAAAGCAAAGCCTACAGCTCGTCCCGGAGAGGATCACGAAACGACTATGAGTCGAGTTTGATATCTGTTTCAGGAAAATCTAACCAGGTAAAGCTTGATTTAGTCTCAACATATATTAAACACCTACTAATGGGTAAAATTGGTGTTAAAAAATCAAACAAAATAGTATATTTGCTAGCATTTCCTGAAACTACGTATATGATTCGTCAAGTAAGCAAACGCATGGAAAGTCTTCAGACGCACAAGGCAGCTCAAGCTTAAACCTACAAAAAACACTACAGAAACGTAATTGCTCCTCTGGTTTAAGAGCTCTCACAGTTAGACCTCGACAAAGCTCTGTTTGTTTTTCCGGTCAGACGATTGCTAATTGTGTAGCTTTTGTAACTTGAACGAACCTTTAACTTAAGGCGACCCATTATTTGGATCAACGTGAAGCATTTGTCCTAGGATAATATGTCATGTTTATATAATGTTGTCCCTGAAATAAACTATTGAACTTGAACTTGAACTTGTAAAACCAAATTAATTAGGTAATTGGGTTTGCTACTAAATCGGGTATAGGTGTCTGAAGCTACCTCTTAGATGTTGTTTTAAGAGATAAAACATTTAAAAAATTATTTCTATGATGTTTTAGTTGAAGCATGTCAAAAAAAGAAACTTTGAAATTCACAACGTTAATGACTGGAGGCGAACCGACGTTCTTTAGATTTGGTAGGAATAGATTTCAAATGAACTTACTTAGCACAAAACCATAACAGACCTCTTTAGATTCGTAGAAAGAAAGAAAAACAAAAGGTCGACGAATAGTGAAAATTAGCGAATTTTTTTAACTTGCATGCATGTTAGCGTTTCGAACTAAAAATACTCGTCAGTTTAAGTTGCTAGTTATTTTGCTTCAATTTTTTTAGCGAGTTTTAAACCTTTCAATTAATTAATATGCATGCAGAATTACAATAAAACTAAGGATTGAGCCATATAATCGGTCAAACAATTGAATTTTTAACCTCACATTCTCACGTACATGTATGGTTGGTATATCAGACAAAACACTTTTATTAAATTCTTGGTATGGAGCATCACGATTTGAAAGTATGTAATAGCGTAGTTGTGAAAGACCACGACGGTAAAAAATATTTGAAACATGATAATTATTAACATTTAAAAGTCACTATATCTTTCGTGATGCTGTTTTGCTACGGAAATGCACCTAAATTCTCAAGTAAATTTACTTTTTCTTGCCATATTCTTACCATCCACAGACTAAACATTTATCACAGGATAGTTGATCAATCAACCCAAGTTGAGACCACAATTATTATACCTTAAGGGTGTAATTTACAATCTGTCCATTTCAAACTGCATCATTGTCAATGTCACACCAATCCGTTCATACTCCTCCCGTTAGTGTAGATAACAAATTGAAGATATGAGCGCAATTGGAGGTTGGTTTGATTGCGGTTTGAGACAACCAAATCCTCCTAGAATTAGGTATTACAGAATCGTGATTACCTGGAAGGTAAAAAAAGTTCTAAAAAACATATTCAAACAGACGAGTGTTCGTGCTTTCCTTCTTTCTCGTTATGCATTCAAATCCAAATTTTCTCGCCTATTATTACCTATCTCTCTGAAATATCCATGAGAGTAGTTGGATCAAAACAAGTGTGCATAAAGATAGCAAAGATACTAGGCTACGTATCGTTGAAAAAAACGTCGTCAACCATCTATTCAATTCCCATTATTATAACAGGATACCTGAAATAATGAGATACTACAATTTACCAAGATCGGTCTATGTCTATAGAGCAGGTAGAATTTTAGAATGGCTAATAATAGCCACTCTCTTAGTTTGTCCAAGTCCTAGCAAAAGAGGCTTATTACGGGAGTTCGTTACATTAATCACTTTGAACAGGACAGATCGTTGAAATGTGTAAAGTATACAGCACGAAATCATAGGGATTTGGGGGAGATGATGAGAGTATAGAATGCAAATAAAGACTATAATATATGTTATCCTTTGATGAAATTCAGTCATTTCGAAAGCATAACTATTCATACAACTTCAATCGCAATAAACTAAGGAAAGCCAACGACGTGTATACGACTTTGAATTGCATTTAACAAAAAGACAATAAAAATATGAGCCATAGTACAGTTTACCAAACCAGTTTACAGTTTATTATTGATTTGGGAATAAAAGGGAGTAAAAGGGAATTTTTTGATGGTTTCAGACACGGAGAGAAAGTACTATTAGTATCATAGCCGAAGTAAATAAATACGTATACTATACCACAGAACCGGATAGAAATGTAAACGTCAACAAGAACTTTTGTGACAACCTTTAGCAACGTCGTCTCTCAAATCAAATCAAAATGCAATTACTACATTAAGGGAGGGGAGTAGACGTTTTTAACAGGACGAACGTTTATAATGCTCTATAACTTCATGCAATTTCCTTGCAGATACTTTTTTTTATCTCTAATGTAAACTTACACCGGAAATATACATGTTTTGGCATCTAAATATCTACCTTTTGGTCCATAGAGAATTAAAAAGCAATCCTGATACTTGATTTTACATTATCAGTTACAGTTAGACTATAAATTACTACGTAGAGCTAAGATAGATCAATTTGATGGCATTAAAAGTTCATGAATTTAAAGTACTAAACTGCTTTACTTCCGATCGGGTTCGAAACCTTCCTAGGCACGTAAATTACAATATTTTGGGCCTCTGATTTTTTAGTTTTCTTGCGTAATCTAGCTGACGTATTGATGAATTGACGAACTTTTGCTAAAAAGCTATTAATTACTCCATTAGTTATATACTTAAATTACGAGCGGAGCGACCAACCAAAGATACACGAATAATTTGAACGGCTACGAACGTATTCTTTCGTACAAATTGAAAAACAGCTATGAGACGCATCATTAATTTAATCTGAGAGGAGTAGATGATGGGCGGACGGCTAAAATATATTCATTTTCTTCACATTTTTATTAAGTAATCTAAACTCTTTTCCGTTTAAGACCTCTAACCGAAATCATCTAAAACACCTTCCATCAGACTGACAAGAAAGAATGAGATTACTACTGTTTATGACAAATGAATTATTGAAATGCTTGCTGTCTGTGTACAGCAAGATGGTAAATGACACTTTAAAGGTAACTTAACAATCTTCGTCTTATATGAAAGACACTTCCAAAAATAAGGAAGGAGAAAAATACTGACTGAAAACAGTTATGATAATACCTTAGCGTCAAAACCTTATTTCACGCGCAAAACTTACAAATCAGTCACGAAAAAAGTATAAACATTTACCGAAGCAAGCACATAATATTCAATTCATAGCTCAAAATGTTAATTCTTTTTCATTCTTGAGTAAAGATAATACGAGCTCCTCTCTACGAGCTCCGTTTATCATATTGGAATTGGAAAGTAAAGTAGATAAAAGGTTCTTCAAGTCAAATACTTTCTGCACGATCAGATGAACAATTGTATATTTAAGTCATTTTGGTCTCGTGGGGTGAAAGATGAATATAGCCATACCATACCACTACTTCTACAAAATATACCTTTATTTTATGAATGACTGTTCAACTCAATAAAATGTTCACCGTTTGAACATTTATGCTGAGAAGCTAAATCTTGCATGATTGAGATTTTACTTGAAAAGATGTGACCATCCTGTACTATCTATTACGTTACTTTTGCTCACATGTTGATACAATGTCTCTCACCGTCAACCGTCTCACCAACAAAAATTTTCTCGCAAACAGTTAAATGCCGGAGATTCATATAAAAAACCTCCACGGGGTTTAGATTGTTAAAATTGATATCTTGTTTTTTACTTATTAATTTTCTTCTTCAAGAAGTCTAATTATTGTGCGTTTAAGATTTAACCTCTCGATTCGATAATGTTGGTTTCCAAGTCCCCTTAAGATAAGAATTCTGAGAGTGCAAGTTCATGGTACATCAACTTTCAACTTTTAACATTTAGTAATTTCATTAGTATCCAAACTTGTCCTTGTTCATTTACGACATGGATAACTCTGTATTTCCAAAACCTCACACAATTGTGTAAAAAAAGAGGAAGGTTTAGTATTAAAACGTCAGGCTTCATTAGTTACTTGGACGATTTAAGAAAACCCTTCAACACTCTTTAGAAAAACACAGCACAGTTTTAAAAATAACAAGTGCAATAATCTTAAGATATGTTCCTTTCTTATTTTTGAGATTTTAACAAAACCTTTCGGTGTTTCTTAGGCTAGTGTTTTTCCACTTCAACCCATTTAATCCGTGAACCGTGTCGCTACACTGTAGTTGATTAAATACAACCTGCATTACCCGTAGTGAAGGAAGGTTGTACTGGTAGATGTGAAGATTGTACCCGGTGATACATGATGCATATATCATAAGTTACGGTTCTGTCTGGTTCCATCGCATTACATTTCATCGCCGTACGTTACATCGCAGCCGAAACATCGTGGGTACTTTAGATCGCAGAGTTCATTCCATCGCGATTACTTAATATCGCAGTATATAATATTAATAAAAAGTCGCGTCAAGAAATTATAATAAATGTTAAACAAAACGAAGATTGCAGACAATGCGCTTGATTTACTCCTCAGTCGAACGGTTGTCGAAATCCTTCGCGACTTTGACGTGACTAAATTTGTGATGGTTGTTTTAAATACTGGGATTATTGAGATTTTGATAATAAAAAAAATTGCGATGCATAGTACCTGCAATACAAAGACTGCGATACTAAGTAATCGCGATGGAATGAACTCTGCGATCTAAAGTACCCACGATGTTTCGGCTGCGATGTAACGTACGGCTATGAATTGTAATGCGATGGAATATTTGGCAACGGTTTTGTCTGACCCAACGAAAGATGTAAACAGGTGTAATTATTAAGAGAAGAGAAATGCTGCCGAGATCATGATAGAAGATGTAGCCTGGATCTGCCAATCTTAAACCTACTATTTAAATTCCAACATGTCGACCTATCTTTATGGTACGCTTAAAAACAATACATTAGTTACACACGGTTCATTCAACATATTGAAAGTCATGTCACCATATACCATACGCCATCATTTTCAGGACAGAGTAACAGGTAACCGAACACAAACAATAGTAAACAAAGCTCCTAAAATGTTTCAAAAGAGATCATTCATAAACCGACTCTATTTTGTTCCTTCGAGAATCTTAGTAAATACACAAGCAAACGCTATATGCACTTTAATGAAACAGGGCATTTTCATTAAGACAACAGAATACCTCTGTAAAATAACGATTTAGAAAATCTTTCTATGATAGTAGTAGGCGTTCCGATTAACACTGAGCTGCAGCGTGCAAAGGAAGACGCCACGATGTTCAGCCACAGTGATCACAGCTTAAAGAAGCTTCATAGTTAGCATGATCATAGTGCAACTGTGCGATGTGCGGAGGTTATTTGCAGAAGAACCGTTCTACAAAAGAAAAGCTATTGCAAACAAATAAACCAGACTTTATTTAACTTTAGTTTTATTTTATATACATTGCTACTCATTAATTTCACCCAAGGCAAGGGCATAAGTTGAACTTTATACATTGTATATATTCGTGTTGAAGTATTCCGGTATTAATTCAGTTCAGTACCCACAAGTTTAAAGCCATTGTCTATTCACTAGGTTTATGGGTAAACAAGCTGCATTACCGAAAATGAGTACCACTAGTAAAAATTATAGACAGCCGTGTAACCACATAAGCTCCGCAGGAATAGCGGTTTACTGCTTTTTATTAGAAAAAAAACAGGCAGAGGAACATAAAAAGTTACAAAAGAGAAGAGCTATCAACTGTTTTGAGATTTGAAATACGGCAGAAAAGCAGTAAAAACGCTTGACAAAAATTTCAATCTACAAAAAACATTAGCAACTACTTGACTGATGAGTTCGACTTTAAACTAGGCAATGAAAAATGTAAGCGATAAAAACTGATTAAATGCGGGTGACAGAAAACAGAGAGAAGCTTGCGTAATATTATAAAGAACTGCTGTATACCGTAATTCTGAGAAAGGAAAATAATTTATAATAAAAATTATCATTAGTAGGGATTTGAGGTACAAGCAATGCTTGAATTTTCCTAATAGTTGAATACACTTAAAATGCCAATTTACGAATGTGGACATGAAAAATTCCTTCAAAATAATTTAAAGCAAGGTTGTACTTACGTGTAGTAATTTTTAAGTAGCATTGTATGCACCAACCGCACCGGTTACAAATTAAATTGATTAAAAATTGCTTTTTAGCCAACACAAATTTAACGATTTATGAAAGTATCAAGATTGAAGAAGCCCTTTACACAGACCAATTTCAATAATCAGAATTAATGCAGTTGTGAAAATTTCAGCAGCCGTGGATGGCAGTTGCCAATGCAGTGGCTCATTCAACTGCTACCGAAACAAACCAACAACTTCCCATCATAGATGATTCTAAGCCGACCAAATACCACTACTACCCTCATAACCAACATCTTTACATCCTTCCTGAATGCGCAACCCAGCAGGTGTGAGAACTTGATCTTAGAATTCTTTATTTCAATGAATTTGTGTGCATACAATATTTAGTAGGTACCTGTTTTAAACTACCTATACATGTTCACAACTGCGTGAACTAGCATAAACAAATTAAAGTCCAATTGTAAGAGGGTTCAATATTATTCTTCGCTTGACGATGAATGTCATCTTAAAATGAATAAATTATCGATGAGTGAATAGAGTCATGAAAAATACTAACACAGGATCGTGAGAAAAATGTCTTTTTAATGCTTCAGGTCTGCAGTGCGGTTTATCTCAGGCTGAACTACAGCCAACCACTATGTGCATGTCCGAATTTCCATCAACCATGCTCAGTGAGTACAAGAACTGATGATCGACACACAATTCCACTGGTTACCGGGACTCATTCTCAGGTTTGTTATAATCTGCAAAGCTTAAGCCTCAGATTGTGCAAGTTGTATCCATATATATCAGATTAGGCTAATAAATCAGATTAGGGCAAAGAAATCCCACTGATGGAATCAAATACAAAATAATAACAAAAATATTCTTGAGATGTTGATGGTATGACGGTAATAGGGCATCAAGGACTAATATAAAAGAGTCTCCAAGAATCGCTTCAGCAACTCTTATATAGCAAAGCAACTGACAGTACGCACACAGTTGTTTTTGTGTTGTAAAATGTTGGGTTTTTATGCAGCCCTGAACAAGAGTAGCATTATTCTTAAGAAGTCATTATATCGTAATCCCTAAGTTAGAACTCCCGAAGTGAGTGAAGAAGTAACGATTTTAAAGTTTAAAGCTGAAAGATAAAACTCTAGATAGAGCAGTATGAGACACGACACAATTCATTGTGCTTTGTCATTGGAGAGACATGTAGGGCAATTATTGGGATCGCGATGAACTGCATCAGCCAACATTAGCCTTCATACATAGTGAATTCTGTTTGTCTTCTACAGCATAGATTAAATTCCTTTAAAAGGATAAGCGATCAGTAGAGATCAACTACAGACTTAAATATTTAATCTTAAGAGATCACTTTGTAGTTGACTGAACAACCGGAGCTTAACAATGTGCTTTTGTGTTGAACCTTATTTTCTTGTCGATTTTTATGAAAATACGGAACTCATTCAGTCAGTAGTGTGACCTAAAACCTTACTATGCTCTTTAAAGTGATGTCAAGGAAGTTGAGAAGATTAGTTTATATTTTAATTTTGAAAACCAAAAGAAGCAAGTAATTTATCTCTGCCATTTTAAATGTTATACTTTCATTAGCATAGCACCCTGAAAATGTTTTCAATTGGCAAATGTAGTCCTTAAAGTAACGGTATACCCACCAACCACGAGCATAAACAAATCAATTTATCAGTAGAAGAGTCCTAATAAGAGTAGACCCCCTGAATATGTTGATTGAATAATTCTGGATCAAGTGAATCCAGCCTTGAAAATTTCTTTAAGCACAAGAGATTTAACCCACATCTACTCTGTTGCACGAAAGTTCTGCATGGGAAGTCGCAAATAGAATCCTTTCCTTTGCATGACTGCATGCAGTTGGACAATAATTTCTTTTATCGTACCTATCTTACAAGTCACATTTTGACATTTTAAATGAACAAGCCAACTAATGGAACCTGCTACTGCTGTCAACCTTTAAGTAATTAGTAATTTCTGAACATAAAATAACCAACTTCAGTCATAATCGCAATTCAATATGTCAATCCTGCTCCTGTAAAATAAAGTAATACGGATATCAAAGCAAAGCAAAAGACTGGCCAGGTCTCTCAATCTAACTGTCAGTATATAAAGGTAACTTATTAATGACGACACAAACGGTCAATTCGACCAATCGACCTTTGCTCCACTGTTGGCTTCTCTGTCACATGCAACTATTTTAGGAGTTTAAAGATTAAGTTTGAAGCACTATTAACGGAAACGATAAACGGAAGTTAATCGAATTTAAAACTATCCATGCTATATTTAACAAATCTATACACAAACATAACTCTACTTTATAGAAGGATTATAAGATTGAGTAACCCTCGAAGAATAATCTTGCTTCTCGGTATTCTCAATTCTCATCAAATCGCAAGCTATTTAAGATTGATATGACAAAATGATGATTTTTCACACGGTCTCATCAAACCTGTAATCTTCTCCCGTAATCTGCCGTAACTCAAACCAAATGTAGGACAAGAACAAAGAAGTTTTTCAGCGACATTTAGCAGACATAAAATTGCAGGCTAATAATATTACACAACGCGCACAGATAAAGATAAATCCAACCCTGATTTAAGAGGACCAAAAGTAAGACGCCGGCAATGCAACAAGAAAAGTATTTTTACCTACAAAAAACCACCGAGGAATGAGACTGTAAATGAACAATGCAAAGATACCCACGAAACTAATTTTTTAACTTACTTAACCACTCAGCACATATGCAGGTAAAGGTAGGCTGTAAGGAAGGTAGGCATTAATCATTAATGCGTTAGCCTGTTTTTCATTTTTCTCCCCAAGTTGAAACTTTTCAAGCATACAATTAAGTCGAATACTATATACCCTTTACTTTGTACCTTTTGTATTAGTTAGCTGGTACTGGTAACAATTTTATGCAGAAGATTTCATCGAACTTCATGGTTTCCTGCATCTTGTAGTAACCAATTAATTTCTCCTTTTTAAATACCTTTGTAAAACGTTGATTATTTAAGGTCCTGACACTGGTGAAAACATGCGAGCCAACAAATGAAGTTCGTGAATGTCGAGCACCAAAAGATTGGTCAATTCTGGCTTTGCAAAATAGTCGAACTGGAAAAGCCCATTACCTAGTAATCTGTAGATGCCCCTCACCCGGATATTTGGGTAATACTATTTTAACCGAATTTATATCGAAACTCTGACCCTGGCCTTGATAACTATACTTTTACTACTTTTAACAAAGTCAAATCACCTCATTTGTAATATTTCAAAGAAAATAAATAAATAATCTAAATGTAATACAACCTCGCAATAATAATCGGTACTGTAGAAGGACCCATCGCACACAGTCAACCGGCCTATGCAAGAGTACCTGGAATACGTGTTTATGGAATGACTTGCGTCCGCGTTCCACAGCGGACTGGCAAAGACATGCCGTGGACGAACTCAACTACTAGTAACCCTGTCACCAAAGTTGAAGCATCTCGTAAGTTAACTAAAGAAACCAAATTATCATATTTTTTAAAATCCTTTCCTGTATTAGTTCCTCCCCTGACTAATTTTACATTTTCATGTAAAATTGAAATGCGTCTTTTTTACTCTGAAGAAATCTTTCCATTTCTGGCTTTAGACAATAATTCCCCAGGGCAGTTAAAACAGGAAATATTTAAAAAATATCATAAGCTGCCCATGCCCATGTTACTAATAAATGGCTAAATGTTGAAAACTTTTCATAAGGTGGACCAAACCCAAAATTTCCTTGGACTAGATTAAAATCTCTACTGAAGTCTGCTGGACTGATCTCGTGATACAGGACGTAAAATACCAACGATTATTGTAAAAAAAAATCCAAGTTTCACGGTTTCATGCATATTTTTTCGGCAAAAGTTAGTTTGGGAGAGAAATCACTTATGTAGCGCAGAAAGAAGGCAGAATAGGAAGAGGGTAGCACAAATAAAAATGCTTTCCGAAGCACATCAAGCCATTGACGGAGAAGTATTTTTAATGCACACACAAATGGTACTATTTCAAAGCTCTCGATATTTTTGTACAAGAAAAATAGAATTGACAATGAATCTGGAAAGGGTGGTTGGGTTTTTAAATGGTAATAGTATGTCTATCTGTGAGTTTTAGTAAACACCACCACATAACTTCTGATACTTTATGATGTCATTCGTTAGGGGAGATGATAAACTCTTTTAGCTTGCAAGCACTAAATCGCATTTGATTTAGTAATATCAGTAGCTGTTATTTAATACATCTCCAAAAAGTTTTAAATTAATATTATATTGTAACACAAATATCTACAACATAAATTATCCGTCATTTTGTTACTACAGAATAAATCCTGTTATTTAAATGGTTTGTAATTGTAACACACCCGACTTGATTCTTATTTGGAACAACTACTTTTACCAGCTTGAATGGTTTTGTTAAGCGTTTTCAACTAACGGAATTAACCTATGATTGGAGAGATCGAAAATAACTAATTTTCGAAGCATATTTTCTTATGTTATAACCGTGAAACTTAAACGGTTGGTGCCTTTAAAACTGAAACTCGAATACGACAGAGCAGTACTCGAAGCGTGTGTAAGGA
This sequence comes from Hydroisotoma schaefferi, assembly GCA_034682405.1. Lineage (NCBI taxonomy): Eukaryota > Metazoa > Arthropoda > Collembola > Entomobryomorpha > Isotomidae > Hydroisotoma > Hydroisotoma schaefferi. The sequence goes on along the minus strand of JAQFZX010000956.1, from coordinate 11,807 downwards.
GTGAGAAATTCAGACTTACCTAAAACTTCACTGTTGACTTGAATACTAGAAGAGTACATTGCTACCATAAGACGCTGCGGTTGAGCCTGGAATGACCTCCTGCATGCCTCTTTAACTGAAGACATAATTTGACCGGAAAAAGAACCAAAGGACGTGCTGACAGGATCTCTGCATTCTTCATCGTCTATGGTCCAATCTTCTACAATAAATGCTACTCCAACCATGGGCTCTTCACATAAAGGTCCTGCTAAAGTAGCCAGCTGAAACCCGTTGACAAAGTAACTATCATAAGCACTTAAAGTACTTTCTCCTCGTTGATTTTCCCGTTCAATATCCGTTAAGTTTGTAGGCCAAATGCACCCTTGTAGATAGTTTAATTTATTTATCAAAATATTCGGTCCACATTTTTTTGGGCCGAAGCTCCAAATACTATCCACAGTTTCCTTTTCCCATCCATCTTTAATGAAAGCTTCACCTAGTTTTTCACGAAACTCGAAGATCTCATTTTGAACAGTGACTGATAGATTATTCATTCTTCCAGTTTTTAATAAACTTTCGTTATCTTTGATTATTGTTAGTAAATCTGACGAATTGTCAAGAATTTCAGTCACGGCATGAGGTAAAGGAGCTGCACGAAGCTTAATCGAGCACTTTTTATTCCGAGTTTTTTGTACTACCAATCCCTGGTCGTGCTCTTCGGTGGCGACATTTTTAGACTCTGGAAGAGTATGCTGCGACTCTATCGTTTCATTAACCATGTCTGTTTTAGGAGGGTGAACAATGGTTTCACGGAATGGAACTATAGGCTTTGAAACAGTCACGTCCACTTTCGCAAACCTATATTGAATTATATTAGGTAACTTTATCTTGTTTTAAAAGTATTTCAAATCATATGATTCCACAATTCAACATACCTCTCTTTTAAATCATCTACACAACGCTGAAGATGAACTTCACCAGCAGCAACAAGCACATGTTCTCCAGTTTCCTGTACCAAAATCTGAACACACGGATCAGCTTGATTCAATAGTCTTAGCCCATTGATAAAAGCAGCCATGTCGACGGTTCTTGCGGGTTCTATTGCCACACGAAGGATAGGTACAGCAATGAAATTGAGGTCCGTGAATGGGGGGCATGCCAAAGTTGATGAAATTGTAGCTGTTTTCAAAACATGTTCATCTAGTCCTCCGATTCCTGCAAATCATCAAGTTATGTATTATCATCCACTACTTTTACTTAGTATTATCCTGTTTTATCAAATAAACTCATACCAAAAATGTTTCCTGCAGGAACTTCATCCAAGCTTTCCAACTCTCGACCCATTAGCTGGTATAAACTATTGATTTTGCACACAGTTACATGTTGCCCAGCTTTCAGATCTTTTAATGTCGCATCAGGATTTATTCCTTCCCCATTAGGATACTAAAATTTGACGTTTTTAAGCCAACAAAATACATACATTTTTTAAGAAAAAGTTAATTATGCGGTCTTACCTTTGCTAATCCATCGACAGGGTCATAACGAGGACCTAAGACGTACAAAATGCTACCTTTCTTCACAGTACCACTATATACTCGAGCAAATGCAATAAAGGAATCTTCATCCTTAGATTGTCCCAGATTATTATCATTATCATCCTTTACACAGATATCTTCCATAGTGCCATTTTTTATTTGTTCCATATCTCCGATTTCATCAGTTGGCGTTTCACTAATATTTATACCAGCTAATTTTTCAGCTAATCTTTGCCTGGCTAGCTCTCGTCTTGCAGCTATTTCTTCAGCAGTAAGAACTTTTGGTCGGTTTTCAGGTAAAGAATTTGTTTCCACCGCAAACATTTTGGATACAAAAATAATAACAGGTGATTCAGCTGAGCTTTTACAATCCAAGAAAGCCTTTTTTAACTTTTGACTTTCTTGAGGTAATAGAGAGAAGTTCTTCGAGTGGGTGAACATTAAACGTTCAACTTTGGTCTCCGACAACTCAAGAGGATTTGGAAGTTTCTCACAGACGCACCCTTAAATCACAATAAGTATGAAGTTCATTCATAATAATAATTAATAATGAAAGAATAACATTCATACAAAGTTTTTTTAAAAAAAGGTCTTATAGATTTGAAAAATAATTTTCTTACCTAGCAGTACATTAGACAAAGGTAACCATTTACTCATTATAGCGTGTAAAACTAGTTTAGCATCTGTTTGCTTTATGTCTCGGGGATGAACTTGAAGTGACAGGCTGTCGACCATCTTTTGAGTTAATTCCTTATCCTTTAACAAACATGAATGTTCAAAGATTAATCGAATGATTCACTCAGTCAATCCCCACGAATTTGGGTTTTTGGGATTACAAAATTTATTTTTGATGATGATTTAATTACTTTTCTTAAAAATAATAATAACTACCTTGCGAATGGCAGCTGCATCATACATCGCCCAAATATTCTCCAATATAAGTTGAACAAACAAAGGTTTCTTTGCTTTTTCTTGAGCACCTTTCTGAATTTTTTTCAATTTAGAATTCAGAAAATAGTCTCCCCATAATGTACAATTAAGAATAGCTTCCTTGAATCCTACTTTCTTGGAATACAATTTGGCAAAATCTGAAATACTGAAAAAACAAATGAGTCCCTTAAAACTATTCCAACTGAACTGCGAAATGGTATAATCTACTGCAGATGAATATCTTACCGAAAACCCCAGCCATCTAAAGCACTTGCAAAAATCACATTTCCTTGTTCAGGAGAAAAGTAAATCTGGGAGTCATCAATATCATCTAGTCCAGTTGTCCACTCGTTGATGTCCCTTTCTCGTTCTCTGCTATCATAAAATCCGCCGTCGCTACATCTAGAAGTTGTTCTTGATCGTGCTTTATTTTTTGAAGCAGCTACTTTGCTAACTTGTGCACTAAGAAGTTCGGCCATTACGACGTTTACCTAATCAAAATAACATTAATAATATCTAATACTTCAAGCTGAGAAGTTTTGGCGAAACTGTTCTGCCAAAAAAGGCATTCGCCTACAAGTTTACCTTCTCCAGTAATTGAGTCATATGTATGTAAGCGTCCAAAGGAGTAAATTTCAGTTCAAGTATTACTCTGTCTATCTTATTCAACACTAAAATCGGTTTAATATCCTCCTGCCACGCTTGCCTTAGAGCTACCTTAAATTCCCAGAAATCAAATTTAGTTTCCTCTAGAAGTAAAAGATAATTCTAAAGAGACAAACTTACAATAGTTTGGGCACAAACACCCTCCACAACATCAACCAGCACAATTGCTCCATCACACAGTCGAACTGCTGTCGTTACTTCGGTGCTAAAATCTACATGTCCTGGAGAATCAATTAAATTGATGAGATATTCCTTATCCTCTTTTTGATGATAGAGAGCGATCGAGCTACTTTTCATGGTTATTCCTCGCTCCTGTTCATCTTTCCTGCTATCCATGTACCTGAACAACGATAAAAAAAAGGCAATAAAATAAACTTTCCACCCATTATACAAACTTCTTGATATCGCTAAATGCATCTGACTTGCTTGCCAAATAAATAACACTATACTTTACCTTAGTTTTCCTGCTAATCTCTGGGAAATGATTCCATTACTCGCTACAAGCGAATCCGCCAAAGTTGTCTTTCCATGATCTACGTGAGCAAGAATACAGATATTTCGAATCCCTTCTGGACATTTTTGCAACGACGCTAACTTGGATGAGCTGACTAGTCGCATATTTAGTTATTTTTATACAAATTGCTGCAAAAACTGTCGTCCTGTCGTCTGTCACAAGCGAAACGTCTTCCAGGTCCAAAGGACCACAGGACCAACCAAACCACTTCCGCAAGGCCAAGACCAACAATAATGACCTTTTCCCCTAAAAAAAAACACCCCAAAATGGCAATCTCAAATTTTATCTTGAAAACACTCCACAAATCTGCCCAGATTTTGGGTTTTTTTGAAGTGAAAGTTTAAAATTCAACAACGTGCGTTTCCAAAATTCGTATTTCTTTCCGCAAGAAAATAACTTGAATTTCGCTGGGTTTGCGTATAAAATATTTACCGCAGAACTGCTCCTTTCAGAAGGTGGGGTGTAGAAAGTTGCCGCGAACCGCGAGGGAAGTTAGCGCGACGCAAGAATAAGTGGCAAATTGTCGCGATAAAAGCGCGCGCGAGAAGATGGAAAGTTAGCGCGATGAATAAAATTGAACACAAAGTTCAAATTTTGAAGATTTAAAAAATTTTAAACCTTTTAAAACTATGATCCTTTTTTGAAAATTTTGAACTTATTTTAATGTTTAGAAATTTTCAACCTTTTTTGACATTTTTAAATATTTTGAAATTTTGAACCTTTTTGAAAATTTTGAACCTTTTTGAAATTTTTGAAATTTTCAACCTGTTTTGAAATTTTGAAATATTTTGAAATTTTGAACCTTTTTTGAAATAATAAACCTTTGAAACCTTTGTAAAATTTTGACAATTTTTGAAATTATGAATTTTTTGGATATTGTGTACCTTTTTTGTAATTTTGAATCTTATTTTGACATTTTCTACCTTTTTGGAAATTTTGCAAATTTTTTGAAATTGTATACCTTTTTAAAATTTTTTGAAATTTTTTACTTTTTTGAAATTTTGAACATCTTATGAAATTTTAAATTTTTTTGATATTTTGAACCTTTTTTGACATTTTAAAAATGTTTGATATTTTGAACTTGTTTTGAAATTTTGGTTGGGGTTGAGCCTTTGGGGTTTGGTCGCCACAAAAGACTCACTTTTTTCCAAAAAATTTCGCCACCATCTACTTTTTTTCAAGTCTACTCAGTGGCGAAATTTTTTGTAAACTCTGAATATTTTGGTGGCGACATTTTATTTTTATTTCTCCCAGTCTACTCAGCGGTATGAGCTTTATAATCATGACATTTAAATGCTGTATTAGGATATTTAAATGATAGGATGGGGGTGTGGCTGTAAATTTTTAATATGGTAGGGATAGGGTATCTTTTTATTGGTGTTTTTTCAGCAGGAAAGATGGAGAAAATTATGAATAATGTTTTAGTAGAGATATGCTGTCCTTAATGAAAATTAAATTAAAAGATTGATGGATTACTGCAATTAGTTTATATTTAAATGTTGGACTTTCAACTTTTATTCTTTGGTGGTGACATTAATGTTCGACTTTAAACTTTTATTCTTGTTTTGGTTTGGCGCTTTTAAGCTACTCAATTAATTTAACGTTCTACTCATAGAGTGGGTACTCGTCTACCAACTCCATCCAGGTTGTCAATTGTAACTCTAAGCTTGAGCACCTTGAAACTTTAACTTTCAGTGTTTTGGCACTAACGCTGTAGGAAGTAGAGAAGGGGTGTATTTAAAAATATTTTTTTAATGGTCAACGCTATCTATTGTACCTATTAACCTTTCATCCGGTTTCAAAATTCTAATTTTAACTTTCAACGTTTTAGCGCTAACGCTGCGACGATAGAGGTCAAATAATGGGGGTCTTCGAAATCTTTATTTTTCATTAGGGTGACAGGTTATTCCAGATTATGAAAAAAAAAAAATAAAATGTCACTTTAGTAGTGGAATCCTTTTGGGGCGATCTTCCGGCTGTTGGCCATTCACTCGAAGGTGAGAAGGAATATTTGGGCCCCGCGGGGACAGGGTAAGACGCTCCGAGGTCGGTGGCGTTTTCGCTAAATTTAGAAGCCGAAGAGGAGGCGGAAGAGGAGTTGGAGGATACTTCGATTTGCGGGCCGGCTTTAGAGGAATGGTACGACGCCGATACCTCTTCAGACGGGGAGTTTGAAGATTACTCCGCGTATATTTCTCCACTGGAGAAAGACCTATATTTTCCATAAATAAAATGTAAACAGACTTACTTTTATATCCCCTATTTTCATTCATGTACTTCGGAACTATTATTGATGTTTTAAATGCACAATTTAAATAAATAGATGTTTGAAAATTGCAGACATAAAGTATTACTAGTATTTTGGAACATAATCGACTTAAAACTACGTCCTATGGCCCTAAAATATGCAAAATACAGAGCGTAAAGTCCACAGTAGTTAGATTTATCGTATTGGAGATATCTCGTAGTTCTGTGGGTTATTCTAAATGGGACCTGTAAATTATAATAACATAATAGTAATCCATAAGAATGATAGTACTCTACTTTAACATGGTTATTAACAGTATATGCATAGAACAAAACCCAGTGAAGACGTTGCTTTTTTTATCTTTTGCATATTTTGAATTCATCCCGTTGATGTTTCTTCTCATATCGCCAGTAAATATCCGCAAACCTACACAAGTTCCGCTCGATTTTGTCCTTCAGACTCTCGTTTGTAATCTACAATAAAATAGCCAATAAATAGATATCCTTGTCACAGTTAATTTGCATGTAATATGTATAATTAAACTGCGCTGTTTACTCCGTACCCGCAAACAAAGGGTATTTCCAACCGTCGGATCCTCCGAAGGCTTAGTAGGTTCCGTTCCACCCAGATCTTTTTTCTAAAAACCACAGAATTATTGCATAAATTGCTAGTAAAACAATTTTCTCCTAAAAATAACCGTCATATTACAAAACCTCAGTAAAAAGCATTTAAAAACCTAACTTTACCTAACCTAACAAAACTTTCACCAGATTAAATAAAATTTACCTTAAAATGCACAAGCGGCGTTGGTTCAGCTGCAGCTGCTCAAAAAACTTCCTCCAAAAAAAATGAAAAAAATATTACATAAATTGACATATTAAAAAACTTCCTCCTCAAAAATAACCATAATATTACATAAACTGTGTATACAAAGGATGAAATAACCTAATCTAATCTAATCAAAGTTTCACCATTAAATAGAACGTACATTAAAATGTACAAACAGCGTAGGTTCGGTAGTAACTAATTGGAAAATGTCCTCCAAAAGAATAAAATAAGGAATAAGGTTGGTTAGATGGCAAAGTAACCTAAAATATTAATTCTATAAAATCCACACATGGAATGGCCGTCTAGATGGACCTCGTGTTTATAATCGTCGGCTGTACACATACGTCAAAATAAATAGTAACAGTAAATAGCAGTAAATCGTGAATAGTATTCAGTTAAGTCCGTTGGGGGTAAAAATATTGGGTACCTGTTTGTCAAATTGTCAATTTGTCAATGTCAAAAAGTTTAAATTTAAAATAAAAACTAACCTGATTGGAGTTTTGTATTTGTGTTGATGAAAGTGTATGTCCATTCCAAGACATTTTCTTATTTGCACAGCAAGCTGTGTCAGGACAAATTCCCAACGAATGTCCACCTTCTGTTTCCTTTTCCGCAAAACTCGACGGTCGTAGTATTTTTCAGTACGGTCAAGAAGGTCAACCACTAAAACTGCACAGTGGTCACGCACAATTTTTTTAAATCGCGTGTCATAATCATAAACGACCAGAAACGCAATTTTGTCCAAATTGGTAGTGTCAATATATTGAGGACGCACTGTTTCTTGATGTTTCTTGTTATGGTACAATGAAGCCGTAAACCCAGCCGGCACGACCGCAAATTTCCAACTTCCGGTTTTGACCCTAGAGTGCTGATGTAGTCGTTCATTTGCGAATCGGAGAGACCCGCAAACTTAATTAATCCTTTCGGCATTTTTATTTGTTTGTATTTGATAAAAATTGAAATTTTTTTTTCCGCTACCCAAAAAACACAAAGAGAAAAAAGAGACAATCTGAATAATAAAAACAAGTTTCAAAAAATTAAATCTTGGAAATGCTTTGTTACTTTTTGATAAACTTTTAACTAATACTAATCAAAAGTTACTCTTTAATTAAAAAAATAAACCAAAGCCGTGTAGGTACTTGCCACATAGTTAAATCACGAGTAAAGTGCATAGAATAGCACCATTTTCTTGATAAATGCAATAATTGCATGAAAACGTGAACTTTTCAAAAAATTAAATTTCCCAAATGCTTTGTTTCTTTTTGATTAAACTTTTAACTATTAATAATCAAGAGTTGCTCTTAAATTAAAAAAATAAACCAAAGCCGTGTAGGCATTAGGAACCAATTAATTTCAAAACTAAAAATGACATTTTCCCGAAAACTTTACGTTCTTTACGTGTCCATTTACGTTGAACATTTATTATGCCCTTAGTGGGTGGATTCATCTACCCACTAAGGTCCGTTCGGCAAAGCCGACAAAGGAGGGGAGGCCGCGAAGTTGGGCCGACCTTTCGCCACAGCGGGGTGGAGCCCCGCGCTTTTTCTAACAAAAGTCTAAACAAAGTCAACGATTAAATCTGCATGGAAACTCGTGCATAAATACCGAGAATTTACAAGTAAACAAAGAGATCAAATTACATAGTGGGATGCTCAATCCAACAAGTACTCGAGTCGAGTCTTCTTTCTCTCTCTCTCTCTCTTATTCTCTCATGCACAGTAGATTTAAAATAGAAAAATGAGGGTCACTTCTGCTGCGGTAATTTCCATGGCCTTTCTAGGGGGTGTAGTGGGGGATCATTGTCTTACATTTACACACTGCATAGACTGCATTGAAGAAAAAGCTTGTCTTTTTGCTTCAGATTACAACGGGAATTTTCTATGCATTGCAAGACTGAAACTTGCTCAACAAAAAATAAAACGAACCTACAAAGCAAAGCTGCCTGTCCTAATCTCTCTGGTTATTATTCCACAAATATGCAGGCTTCAATTAAAATAGATTTTACCCCTTTATTTATGATAATTCCTTGTTTTCAGAACCTGCTCCCCTACCAAATACCATCATAAAAACCTGAATCTCTCATCAGCCACCTGCACTAAATCCAGAGTTATCCCCTTTCAAGCCAGGTAGATCAATTATCGTTGCTTTAAAAAATTGTAACGGTAAAAGTAGTCTATTTAATGGAAACTTCATTATTGTAAAACCTAGACGGGCTCCATTCCTCTGTTAATAAATCTCATCCTCTTATAATTATAGCTCCTGCTTACACTTTAACTACCAGACAAGAGTCCCAGATTCCTGTACCTACCCCAACGGAGTCTACTGTGTACCCTATTACGTAGGAGAGTAAGAATAAAGGGATGTAGTAGCGTTTGATTTGTGGTTTGATGTTTAATTAAACACAAGCATATAATAACTTTAATTTTCAGCTACTTCTCACGCATCAACTGGAGAAAAGATTGACGAAATTAAGCCTCAACCTAGTCGTCCAGTATTTAATCTAACGGTTGTTTCAGTTGATGGGTTCTCATCTGCACCTGGGCCAATTATTAATCCGGAAAAAACAACAATCCCGTTAGAAAGTAAGGAAAATCATTTCTAAAACTAAACCTCTTTCGATCAAATTAATCTTAAAAATATAATTGACTGCAGTTGTGCATTTTAATTCTTTAACTAGCTCTTCCTACTCTAACTACTATTTCGGAATCTTCAACTGCTCCACAAGGACCCGTTGGAGATTCCCAGGCTAAGGGCGAGTATACTCAATTCACCACATTTTTTCTAGATTTTACAGTTATGATTTTAATAAAATAATTGGATTAGATGACCAAGGGGGAACGGCAATTAAGGACTGGTATCTTGAGGAAGAAATCAAGCTCTGCTCAGTTTTTGTTAGTAAAAAATAAACTAAACTAGGCCAGAAATAATCTCACAATAATGAATGCTGTTTTTCTCAGGGATTTTACGAGACTAGGGAACAAAAAATAAAAAGATCCTTTTGCCGTCTTTCTAAATTCATCTAGCGGAGGAAAATGTCTCAAGAATTTTTTAATTGGGTAACGGCTTCTCCATTTATTCTGGATGAGGGTGAGTGTCAATTTCTCATGGATCGCCGTCAAACGTGCCGAGATCGAATGGAGTTTGCATCTTTCCTCGTGTAAAAGTACATTACATGCAGCTAATCTATTATTCATTTCATTATTTATTATGCATTCGTAGAGTATTTTTTTAAGTTTTAATAAAATAAATAAACCCAGTAAACATTGGTTTTTGGGAAAATTTTTTTGTTATTTTTATTCATTTTTGGGGGCTAGGAATATACAACTATATTCTAATGATTTTAAAGTTTCTTGTTGAATTAGGCAGACCAAGAATAATTCATACCACTAAGTGTTAAAAATCATACAGTTCTAAAAACTAACTAAACTCTAGAATATTTTTAAGGTTTTTTTTACATAGAATTTTAAATATATTGTTGTTTTTTTGGCTTTTAAGTTTGGACCTAAATGTTAAATTAGGCATACCAAGAATAATTTCACATCATCACAAAGGTTGCATTGACCTTTGTGATGACATTACATCGAGTACTGTGGGGACATCTGGAGAGAGGGGACAAGGAGGAGGACATTGGTTTTGGACCTTTTTTGATAAGTTTTTTTGAATTTTTATATTATAAATTCGCAACCGTAACGCCTGATAATTCGTAACTGTCGCTCTTGTTAAGCGTCCTCCAGTATCTATTAAGACAGGATAACCGGATGCTTTCAGATAGTGTGCGATTCAACTGCGGAACTCAGTTGAAAATTTGTCTAACTAACCCCGTTTTTTTACAGGGGTCATTGGATCGCTGGCGCCGTTGGTGGGTGTGGCCGTCTACTTGTATCGGGCCTTGCCAGCCCGATATCGACGCCGCGGGGAGTTTTTGGCCTGGGTGAGGAGGGCCTGTACCCGAAACCAGCCCGTTCCCAGACGACGGGGATAGTGACCCCAGGAAAGGCAGTTCCCACATCTTGCGAGGGCGAGAGCTCGGCCGGACCGGCCCCCATCCCCACCAGTCAATGCCGTTCGCTTTCGGCAGGTGGAAGAGGAGCATTACTTTGATATTCCTCTTATCCCCGAGGATGACCCCATCCCCATTCCCATCAACAAAAATCCCTTTTTGGGACGAGAAGGCCCGATTGTTGTTGACCCTGGTGCTGTAGCTGTTGGTGGTGGTGGGGTAAACCCATTTTTGTTGTGGGTGGAAGCAGCCGCAGCGGCTGTTCCACGTGAAGAAGAAGAAGAAGAGGGGGAATCGACGTTAGGGATTGAGGATGAGGAATGGGATGAGGAATCGAATGGGACGAGGATAGTGAGGAGCCGGGAGAAGGGGACGAGGAAGTGGGTCGTGGCAAGCGTCGCAAGGTTCCAAATAGGAACCTTCGGGATTTCTTTCTAGAATAAACCCTTTTCTTTTTAACCCTTGTTCTTTTTTTTATTTTCATACAAATGCATGCTTGCATGGTAGAAAGGAATGTCGTGCCAGCTTTCATCCTCGGGGATGTGGTACAAATACGGTTTCCCCCCCTTTCACATAGAAATGCATGCTTATTGTAGGGAGAAAGGAATCTGGTATCAGCTTTCACTTTCAGGGATCCGGTTCCAAATGTGGCTCAAAAATTACCCCTTAATGTACTAAACAACCTACTAACGCAGGCGTTCAAACTCTGATTGCAGTCGTAGATAGGTTAAGCTAATGTCCCTAAAATTGCAATGAAAATGGGAAAGATGAGATTCATTTTGGCAAATGCTACCTAATTGGTACCTGATCTTTTTTAAGGTACCGGAGGACAATTTTTGAAATTTTTTTTAGAGGATAAGCTTCCATGACAACAATTAATAAAAAGTATGCATGACTGACTAGAACAGGGATAAAGGAGAAGGCTTTCCAAGGTATTTATTCAGCTTTGTCTGCGTTATTCCGCGCAATACTGAAGTCAACGATATAGGAAAGTACTACATACTGATGATTTATGTTGTGATTTTGGGAATTGGGATTGGCAAAGACGGTTTGAAAATGTACCTACGAGTACCTCATTTCTGTCTGTCTGTCTGTCCGTCGTTGATT
>JAQFZX010000955.1:0-39843 GCA_034682405.1 Hydroisotoma schaefferi | reverse complement strand
TTTTGATCAGTTTCATCCTCGATGTTACTATCCTCTTCAAATACCACCTTCCTCCTCACCCTCCCATCTTTCGCAACATGAGCAGTGAATTGTTTAGTTTCTTTATGATTGACGGAAGAGTTTTCCAGGTCTACCTCTTCCTCCTCAAGCTCGCTATCGGTCTCCATTTCATCGGCAATCTCATTGATTGCAGCAGCAGCTCCAGTAATTGATTCAGAAGTGCTGAAGAGTTTTAGTCCCGCAGAGTCCATTTTCTCATTTAGAGTAGTCTTCAATTCACGAAGTTCTCCAACAAAAGCACTCTTTTGCGGGTCGTCCTCCTCGTTGAATTCAGAATCTTCAGTCGTCCGATTGTTCGTATTGTGACTGTGGCTTCCGCCAAGATCAATATAAACAGCATCTTGATCATAAACAATCCCTCCTACTCCTGAAAATGGTGCGTACATTATTTTCTCTCGTTCGTTCAAAGACCGTTTTAGTGTCCTTTCTTTCATAGGAAGAGGACATGGGTCAGGAAGACCTGTTATGGCTTCTGGTTTGAAATCGCCAAGTCCTAGAAATAATAATTAAGTTAATCCAAGTTCAATTACATTTAACCTTGATTCAGTTCTAGGTACAACAACTCCAGCTACCAAGTCATTGTTTTACCTGGGACATGAATAGACACATGCTGCTTCAGAAATGTCCCATGCACATATCCATACAAGCTGATAGTCCGATCAACCTGTCCGTTTACTCTGATCGCTTCTAAAGATGTCAAATCTTCCATCCGATCCGCGACAACGTAAGCATGCTCCGATTTCCATAAAGTTTGCCTGAATTTCATCACGGATATAAACCTAGCAAGATTATGAACCTCGTTTTTCGGATAAGCATGATTCATAGGGTAGTAGCCGGACAGGTAAAACAACTTCGCTCCGGGGTAAACTTCCGTCCAAAATCGGTGTTTTAAATTCTTCTTTGTTTTCTTTAGTTTCTTCTTATTCTTGAAAACATCTAGGTGAGTTAGAACGCCCATGATTTGGGGGAAACCGTGTACCTTAAATTAATAAAATACATAATCAAAACTCCAACATCTTGCATTCCTTCTACGAAAGTCAGATACCCAACCACTCCCAATTACCTGGCAAATATTCAGAAATTCGAAAACCTCCATCTCAAACCCAAATGAAGCGTCTACAAGAAGCAATGCCAGATCTGCAACCTTGGCCACGTCAATCATAGAATGGATATCGTTATTGCACTCGATAAAGGTCACCCTCCGCTTCTTTCCTGAGACGATTGTTACAGGGCCCTAGTTAAGATAAGAACTTATCAGAAACTGCTCTACAATTAAGTTTATAAATGGTTATCCTTCCTAAATATCTTACCTTCATGTCACTCATAGTCTGCCTCGTGTAGTTTTTTATAAGGTTCATCAGCAAAGTTGACTTCCCAACTTTAGGTGGCCCCACAACAGCAACAACGAAGGGGGGTGGCTCCACCGGAGTTCTGTCAACCAAAGGGACTCGATCCTACCACAAAAACATACATCTTATAAGTTAAAGATACTCTAAAACTAAATCCTCGCCTATAAGCCGCGCCTTGTACAGAAAAAGATACATTTAAGCATGTTTAACATGACAGAGATACCCCTAATAACATGTAAAGGATAGGCGTGCGGTATAATAAACAAGGGCGGCATATGGGCGAGGATTTAGGGTAACTTAACTTCGTCAATTCGAAATATACATAAAAAACCAACCTTTTTGGTCTCATGATCCTGACCTCTGCGGAACTTCCGCTCGGCCCGGACAACAGAGTTTATAGCATAAGCCTTTGGGTTCCTTATCTTCGGGTCAACCCCCTCTTGACCTTGACCTTTGCCCTTCTGCTTCTTATCCGCTTTCCGACCCTTTGTCGAGGCACGATGCGGCTTGTGCCCCGAGAACACTTCATCCTCACCTCCGGCCATCGATTGTATATTGTAATTTGTAATATTATCAACTTTACTGTATAAACCTATAAAACCCACACTTTCTAGACGATTTTGACTCTAAAATTGTACTTTTTAGGTCAAAAAATCGCCAAAAAGGGGTCACAATTCCCAAATTCACAGTAAAGTTGCCTTATATTTTTTTCCAGCCATGTGCTAAGTAACATGGAGTTATTGAGTTTAGCGCAACAACCAACAAAGACTCTCAGAATGTCGCATTATTCTCATGAAAAATGGCATAAAAGTCAAGCTTTCTTAACTACCGTAGTTCCTCGAATAAAGTCCTTCCGCAAATACCGTCCCCTTTAGAATAGTAGCCCCCCCTTAATTACTATTAATAACCCCATATGCCCCATTTAATCGTATGTTAAATTTAACCCTTAAAAAACGAAAAAAATGATGAGTGCTCCGAGATGGGACGCTATTTGAGGATATACGGTATTCACTCACACGACTCACTGTCGCATTGTTCTCGTTAAAAATGGCATAAAAGTCATGTTTTTATAACTTACCGTAATTCCTCGAATAAAGTCCTTCCGCAAATACCGTCCCCTTTAGAATAATAGCCCCCCTTAATTACTATTAATAACCCCATAAGCCCCATTAAATCGTTGCGCGTTGGTTAAATTTAACCCTTAAAAAACGAAAAAAATGATGAGTGCTCCGAGACGTTATTCGAGGATATACGGTATTCACTCACACGTCCAGAAATAATCCATTCCGGAAATAACTCCCTAGGGAAGTAATTTCCGGAAATACGGTAATCAGTTCAACTGACGGAGTTCCAAATTAGTTATTTTTTTGTCAAATGTAATTTAAGTAAGAAATACCCAAAATATTGAACATATCTTCCTTCCCCTTCATTTTATTTACAGTAAAAAATAGGTACTGTTTGACTTTTATATTTTGAACTGAGCATATAATAATTAATTCATTGCATTTTAAGCAAAATCCATAAGTTCTGCTCTCGACAAGTTATTTTATTCTATTCATAGGATCGATAAGTGGCATACATAGCTTTTTCTTTCCATTTGATTTCCTAATATAAAGCTTAACATGACTGGAGACTTTTCTTTTTCTTGCATCAAATCATAACTAACCCTCTAAATCCTCGCCCATATGCCGCACGCCTATCCTTTACATGTTAAAAGAGAGGTATCTCCCCCATGTTAAATATGCTTCACCATATATTTTTTTACCTACATAAGCCGCGGCATATAGGCGAGTATTTAGGGTTACGAACAAAGTACAGTAATAATAATATTAACTAATGCTACTACAAAAATGAGCTGATTTCAAGGTATTTCATATCATACCCAGCTAATGAGCAGTTTTAGGTAGGTACCGTATTTACGGAAATAACTCCCACCCCAGAATAACTTCCCCCTGGAAAAAATTCCGCTATCCTTTCCATATTAAAAATTCGAATTCGCCCTATCTTTCTCATGTTAAATATTTTTTAAATTTTTCCTCTGAACATTAACTCCCCTGGGGAAGTAATTTCCGGAAATACGGTAGATATTTTAAAAGAAAGCAACAAGATTAAGCCTAAAGTATAAAGTTTATTCATCAATTCAATATCCAGCATTAATTCGATACATAGATCATTTCATTTAAACTGGAAAAATACAGGGTAGAATACATCTCTTTTGTAAACTTATTTGATCCGAGATGATGAATAATATTTTATATATATAACTGACTAAATGAATGAATCATTGTTTTTGTGGACTGGGTTTGTTCTTATTATCACAAGGCGACTGGCGAACAGTCGAATGATCGATTTGTACGGTGGTTATTAAAGGCCGACCTTCGACGACATGGTGGGAACTCCTTCTTGGTCCATTCTGTTGCATCGGGCTTAAACTATTATAAACATTATTCGAAGATTGATTGGAATTCGTTGAAATGCAGTTAGTCGCTATCGAAGAAGACTTCCTGTCTGAGCCAACTACGCGGAAATCAGCATGAGTAATTACTCGGATGAGCAAGATAACGAATCCCATAAACCACCCCACAAGTCCTACTGACGCTCCCGTCTGGAAATATGCAAAATAACATCAACATATTATTAATACCTCAATTCCTTACATGAAAAAACGTCTCGAATTGTCATTAAATATAGTATATTCTAACCATATAAGCATAGGTGCAACTACGAGGGGGTACAAATAGCATTAAAGGATAGGAATGAGCGGGGCTGGGCTTGACATGTAAAGGATAAGGGCCTATCGGGAATTCCAGGGGGTACATTAGAAAACTAGGGGGTACATGCACCCTCGTACCCCCAATGCACATAAGAAAGCTCTCAAAAGCTTACTTGAGCAATTACGATGTCATCATAGAAATTCATGGCATCAGGGTAACGATCCCATGTGTAACCGATCAAGTCTTCACAACTGAAAAATAGTTAAGATAAGATCATATTTCTGTTCAATGGAAAGATCCCATTTCCACTCGATCGTTGTGTCACGTTTCTTGAGAATCTCTTTCATTTACTTTTCCCAAACACATTAAAGTTATTATTAGTTAAACCAAAATAACAAAACATGTTTTTATTCCTCTCCATAATAGATTATATTACTCCAATCCATGCCTTTTTTCTACCTCTAAATAATCAAACGCATCACATACTACGCCACACTTCCACTTTCCGTTGCATGAATGGATAATCGTTCCTCATACAATAATCCCATTAAAAGGTCATAAAACCACAGTAAAAACCCCCAAAATGTAATACTAGCCCAGACTCTATCTATCTATTTCAATTCATACGGTACTAAAACAAATAATAAAACTACTATTATTATTATTACCTTTCAACTTGAACTTGTGTAAAAATACTGGAACAAAATGCAGAAAAGCCTCCAAAAGTTAGCCCCACGCTAACGCAAGAGAGAACAAGGAAGATGAAATTGAATAGAATAGCTGGTGGAATGATCCTCCACGGCTGTGGCAGACTGACGATTTCAAAACAAAAACATTATCAATTCCATTCCATGCCTTCTTCCAACTACCCTATATTATATTCCCTTACAATAAGCCGCGGCTTATCTGCAGGGAAAAAATACATCTAGAAGCATATTGAACAAGGGATAAATCCCCCTATGCGGCTTAATTACCGAGGGCGGCCTATGGTCAGGGAATAACGGTATCTACTTAGCCATGTTTAACATAATAATACATACTTCCGACTAGAAGCACCCCCACGTCCACACATGACGAAGATAGTTCCCCAAACTCCGGCAAAGATGACGGAAGCGACGGGACAAAACTGGCAAAAGTTACAGTGACTTAGAGCCCCCCATCTTGACGCATGATGCGGGGTAACAACTATCGTATAGTTGGGGGCTGCACTTACGGCTAAATCCGCATATAAAACACACTCATGATTAAACATCCGCTGGATATTTCCCATAGCAAGACTCGTAGCAATCCCACTTATCACCACCAAAATGTAACTGAACAACTGACACAGTTTCCAACAATGGGACACTTCACTTTCGTCTTTTTCCAAGATCGAGATCTTCACCGGAGGCTTACGTTCCATTTTTACAAAATATATAAATTTTTCTTAGCAATCCAATCCAATCTCATGCAGATAACTTACTATTTGACTATAAGGACAACTTTCAACTGGAACCTTGGAACTTTGGAACCTTTTGCAGCAAATGCAGACACTTTACTCATGAAATGTGCTATGTGCTACGTTATTTTTAATTTTTTAGCTAACTGCTACTGCTATTTATGCTTCACTTTTGCAAAGTACAAGCCATAGCCATCCCTTTTAATATTGTACTTTGGAATAACCCTAAAAAGGCGACAATAAATAACGATTCACACTTCCACTTCACCATTTTCGGAGGATTTTTTCTTCCTGGAACAACAAACAAGTATTTGTACCTGGGAGATTTTTTTTTGGCCGTTTTTCCTGGAAATTGTTAAGTTAAAATATTATCAGTTGGTTTATAATATTAATTAGTTTTAAATTCATTTTTATAACTGAATGATTTCCAATAATTGCATGCATACCGTATTTCAGGAAATTACTACCCCCTGGAATAACTCCCCCTCTAAATAACTCCCCCCTGCAAATGAGATTGAAAATTAACTCCCCCGGAGGAGTAATTTCCGGAAATACGGTATGCAATTATATAGTGTCTATAGTATATTCTCTCATCCGCATCTACCGTATTTCCGGTTTTAATGCCCCTACGCAGGAATGATTCCCCTACTCACTTAGTTCGATAACTATTAGCGATTATTCTCCCCTGGAGACATAAAACCTGGATATACGGTACCTAAGGCCTGTCCGAAGACCCTGCTACAATTTACACATCTTGTAGTAGTAGTGCTCATCCTACTCATCCATCGTGCAAGCAGTAGCATAATCTGTGGCAATATTGCCCATTACATAGGTCTGCGCCCATTAATCACTAAAAATGCATTCCAAAAAACTCACCAAAAACTCTTAGCCCTTCCAAGATCCAAAGTAAAAAATGTCTTTTTGTTCCAATTAAACCAAGCGTCGATTACAAGCCAATTAAACTACATCAAGTAGTAACTTATTTCACCTCTAAAAACTCTTCTTCCAGGGCACTTTTGTCCCCAAAGTCTCAGCGTTAACTATCATCAAAGCCCATGATTCTTGTTCTTGTAAAAGGTTCTAAACTTTACACCAAAACCCACCCAAACGGCCACTTTTTGGTTTAATTCGGTTCAACGCTGAAATCCTGAAAATACTGGATCTCTGGAAATGAACGATAGGCTTGCTTTGGTTTTGGTAAGCTGGAGCTCTTAACCCAATCTTTTGTGGAGTTGAATCTGAAATATTGCAAAATTCATCCCATATAAAAATACAACCCATCCGTACTAATCATTCATTTATCCAGGTAGTTCAGTTAAAGTTAGGTACGCTGACAACACTGATAGTATCCGCAGTATTGGTTGTTCGATCTCTGAATACACAGACTCAAAAACAGGGTTTATCTATCAGCCACCTCCACAATATATTTTTTATCTCGAATCAACAATCCTTATAAGTACGAGTTCTGCTGTTATTCAGATAACCATCCATACCCAAGTTAAAGTACAATCCTACTCTACCTCAGTCACACAAATAATCATTCAACTAATTCTTTTATACATTAATAAAGTAAACAGCATTTCCGACAGAAAGAGAACGCTGAACTACATTTCTGGAGGCTTATTTTATCATTGTGACCGTTCTTTCCTATATCAGTCAAACTAACTACGTCGTCGTCCCCAGCCGCATATAAGTCAGATTATGATTTATACTCAAGAATAAAATATATAAGACAACAAATTAAATACCGTAAAGTATTGCTCATAAACCTATATTAAATTATACAAAAAAAAACTCGACGGTATATTTTAAGCCCATTCTAGGGCTATATGGATTGCCGTGTCTGTCCGTCCGTCTGTCTGGCGACACGATAACTCTCAAAACAATGATGTTAGAACATCCAAATTTGGCATAGGGGGTTAGAAGAACCTATCTCAGGCTAAGTTCGAACATGAGCCAAATCGGTCAACCAGGCGACCCATGGGGGTCAAAAAACCCCACTGGGTATTTAAATAGCCTGAAATATATTTTTCTACTTTTCCACCAAAATCATAAAAATATAAATAGTTTGACCCAAATCGATAGTTTGAATACCCGTGGGGGTCAAAAAACCCCATCGAGGGATTAAGTAGTCGGAAATGTTTTTTAAGTTGTCCACTAAAAGCAAAAAAGAGAAACAAGTAGAGAAAGGGGAAATGGGGGTGTGGGGGCTGGCCCCCGCATTGAAAAACAAAAACCGACACTAAACATATAAATTTGTTCAAAAAACAGAAATGTCAATAAATATTGGGCCAAAGCCCTGGAATGGGCTCTGCTAGCTGTACTCGGAGGTTTTTCATAAACATTTCATTGAATTGTGCATGCAAGAAGGGCATAGACTTCCATTAACCGTCAACTGACGCCCCACCATGATTTAGTTGATACAGATTTATGTTATCAACCGTTTCCTTTTCATTGCTTATCCATATATATTTCCATAGACTTATTTTTTTCTTCTGATTTTGAAACAAACTAACCCAGAAATATTATGAGATTGATACATAATTTACGGCCAATATTTATTTTGTTACATGATAAGACCAGGTTGGATATTAAACTCAATAAAACAGCCACTTCTACTTCAACATCAATACAAGGCGACTAAAATATCATGTTATGTTGACTTTGACCTCAACACTAAAATGATCTGTATATTATATCTACAAACTACAATGAATAAATGATTATAGAGATGCTCATAAAAATTAATGTTTTATTTATCTAGTTTTATAATTGTGCGTGGAGCTGACGTGAGAAGATTTATAAAATTATCTGGCTGTGATGGCTGCGTATATCAATCCACTAATCATCATATCATTTACAACTTTAAGGCCACAACAAAACACGAAGATGAAACTAAAACCAAACATTTAAAAAGGGTTCAGCTTTCATTTTAAGTTGAAGTTAAATTAAGTAGCATAAACAAATTACGAACAAAGTGTCAAACTCAAAACTTGGAGATTGTGTATGGGACTAACCGTTACATGAATGACTCGTTTGGTACATGAACTTTTAAATAACAAAAAAGAATGTTAATAAGAAATGCCAAACTGTACGCTGGCAAATGCTTCTTGACATGAGATAGAGATGCACTCTGGGTATTTACTTATTTGGGTACAATGCAAGTAAATAATGCTACAAAAAGGAGACAATTTCGTTAGTTGATTGATGATAGAATTGCAATTACAAACAGCTTCAGCCGGAAACTAAACTAACTAAAGATTGGGGTAGTTTTTAGAAATTATTTCTTGGACCAAATATAATGCATATTTACGCCCAAACTCAAGCCAAACTTGGACTAAAATACCCAAAAAATATGATCTCCTCACCTTAGCTTCCTCTAATTAATGAATGGAGACAGAAGTATGGCAGATACGCGTCTTAATCTTGAAGTGGTCCATAGGTCCATACCCATTATCGTATCGTCCTACCTTAATAGATCCACGCTCAACTAGACAATGCAACTAAACTGCATTGAGAATTGAGATTCAGATCAGAGTCAGAGATGCTTCAATCAAACCAACTTTACGCAGCTACAAACAGCTATGGAAAAATTTGTACTCCTCCCATCAAAAGATGCAAGATAACTACAAATAATGATAACTCTGCTCCTATCTGCTCTGTATTGATAAATTTACATAAAACTCTATTATTTTAGGATGTCAAAACCTAAAAAAACTATTTGATCCCTTCCAAAATGCCTTAAATTCTGTGTAGATAGAATCCTCTAGAAACTTTAACTGAGCGAGCACTGGCAACGCAACTGGAGTCTCATAGTATTTATTGGGAAAAGTTGGTGGAATGGTTTTTGAGCTAAATTGAGCTTTAACTTTATACTTCAAATATTACAGATTTTTTTGTACTTTCTGAACTTTAAAAAAAATACATTTCACAATTTTATTTCCCTTAATTCCCATAAATGGCCATTTATACCCTTTTGCATACAACCTAATGCCAACTTTAACTTTCTACGCACAGAGTTGTGATAAAAACTAAATTGTCCACAACTTTCCCTATCATTCTGCCCACATGCACGCACTTTTTACTATAGCCTTCTAACACTAATACTAATACTTGACTGATGCTATAGGATCTTGTATCCTAAACCCTTCTATTTTTTGAATCCCATTCAAAGAACATGAACAGTTTGAATATTTTTGCTAGCAAATCTTAGCCCAGACAGGTGGGCTCCTTCAAGAAGGATTTAAGCCTTTCTTACTTATGCTTTCTTGAGGTTTTTATTCTCTCAATCTCACAAGTTGACTGAGCTTTAATGAGCTAATTCACCAGGTTATACTTTATGCTAAACGCCCACGTTATGTTCAGGTTGTACCATTTTTTTGACAGTAATTGTACAAGGCTTGCAGGTGTATAGAAACGGGTTTCAATTTCAATACCGGATTGAACTTGGGTCCAAAATGCATGCAAAATGTAACCAAAACTCAAACTGCATTAAGACGTTTAGACTTATAGTTTAGTTGTTAATCTAAACCTCTCGAAAGCTTAACGTAAACTGTAGCTAATCTCACATGAAGTAAGTAAAGTAGCAAATAGCTTGGATTCTATAGAAGCCTTGCCTATGCATGGAATGGATGGATGGATTTCATGCATTTTCTATGTTTCCAATTCTAATCAACGATCCATTCTGTACTTACTTAATATACTACAACGTACGTATAGTATGTATAATTCAGTCGATACAACCGGGTTTAATTTTAGATTGTGTTTTTTAACTGGGTTTCATGCAGTTGTAAAGCATTTAACAAGTATAAGAGCTGCTTAAAAAATAATTAAGAATGCAAGGCTAAAGTCGAGAGGAAGAATACACTTTAGTATTTCATGTTTAGGCCCAAACGAATGAGTATTACTTCCTTCCTAATAGGCTTAATAGTTTCTGTATAAATCACAGATTTAGATTGGTATAAATTAAGACTTTTGTGGTTCAAACCTTATCGAAATGCATTCTTATCGGGGGTAGAACAGCATCTAAGATTATCGCAAGCAAATGCATGCAAAATATGAGAATTGCATCAATATATTCAAGAACTTTATATGCTCACTACACATACATCCCTCCATGACGGTTCCGGTGCATTTCATCGCATTACATTTCATCGCCGTACGTTACATCGCAGCCGAAACATCGTGGGTACTTTATATCGCAGAGTTCATTACATCGCGATTACTTTATATCTCAGAGTCTTTGCATCGCAGGTACTATACATCGCAATTTTTTTACATAGCCGTACTATGTAGCCTGACTCTAGGTTTTTAATTAACAATCTTCCGTATGAATTATATCATCTACCCTAAAGTCCGTCCGATATGCCGCCCTCGTTAATTATGCCGCACGCTTATCCTTTACATGTTAAAAGGGGTATCTCTCCCATGTTAAACATGCTTAAAAATATCTTCTTTTTCATATGTAAGCCACGGCATATCGGACGGACTTTAGGGTATATGTATTCCAAAAATATGAGCATTTCATGAGGTTTTTGATCCCTACTTTATGCTTCATTTACTAAATTAATTAATAGATAACCCAAGCATGAATATGCACAATCAGGTAGTTAGCTACGTGAACGTGGACATGGACTGATTTAATAATTAAATTAAATTATGCCCCGTAATCAACTGAAATCGTGATTTAATCAAACAATCGTTGGGTGAACATTAAATTAAATGTTTCAGAGTTGCCCTTGACCCATCTTTCCGGGACCTGACCTTGTCCCTGCCATTTACTCATTTCGGAATTGTCAATTACATTCCGAAATTTTTATTACCCTAAATCCTCGCCCAGACACCGCGGGTTATACATGAATAAAAAAGATGTTTTTGAAGCATATTTAACATGGGAGATATATCCCTTTTAACATGTAAAGGATAGGCATGCGGCATAATTAACGAGGGCGGTATATGGGCGAGGATTTAGGGTAATTAGCAGAATTATTTTAGGAGGCATTCGCATTGCATGATTGAAAAAAATTACAGCAGGTTTGTAACTAAGCTAAATACAACCTAAATCCTCGCCCATAATATATGACTAAAAGATATGGTGAAGCTAATTTAACATGAGAGAGATACCCCTTTTAACATGCAAAGGATAGGCATTCGGGATGATTAACGAGGGCGGGATATAGGCGAGGGTAGACAAAGTAATGCCGGAAGGCTCTTAATGATGGACTTATCAACATTGGTAGATAAGCCCATCTAGAATAGCTAACCATACCCAAAGAGGGTTAAAAAGGTCATAGGTCAGGTCACGCAGCGACTCAGCGCAGCGGCCCAGTAAACCACCGAATTGCATGCAAACTCCACAGATGGGCAAAATTATACTTCTACTTCTTCTGCCTGCTGCGGGACAACACAAACAACCGCACTAAATCTTGTAAAGAGAAACCCCCGTTTTTCTCCCAGAAAAAACCGTTTTTCTTCCAGAAAAACCCGAATTTCGTTTCAGAAATACCGGATTATAAAATAAAACCGTATTTTTTATTCAATACAAGACGTAGTCCAGGATTCTTGGCAGTTGGATGTGTCCAAAACTCTACAAAAAGCTTGTCGGACTCACAAAAAGCTGAATTTAAGGTACACTTTCTTCAAAAAGAGACGGTTTTTTAAACGGATTTTTATTTACGCCTTGTTTATCTTTTATTTTAGGTTATCTACTGAACTATTTGAAGAAGCGTTTTGCTGGAAATAACGCTGCACATCTTTTCCAAGAATTCATCAGAAATCAGCGAAGCGATGTCGGATAT
Source organism: Hydroisotoma schaefferi (assembly GCA_034682405.1). Classification (NCBI taxonomy): domain Eukaryota; kingdom Metazoa; phylum Arthropoda; class Collembola; order Entomobryomorpha; family Isotomidae; genus Hydroisotoma; species Hydroisotoma schaefferi. Next base: position 27,485 of record JAQFZX010000955.1, on the reverse strand, counting down.
TAAAGGTCCGTTCTTTACTTTTGTCATTTAACTTCTAAAAAGTCAGACCCTAAATCCTCACCTCACCTATATGCCGCCCTCGTCAATTACACCGCACATCCTTTACATGGTAGAAGGGGCGTCTCTCCCAAAATATCCTTTTTTTTCATATACATGCATATGCAAGCCGCGGCATATTGGCGAAGATTTAGGGTAACTTTACTTACTTATTAGAGTTGTAGGCCCTTTTGTAGCGCAACCAGTCTGATTTTATGTAGAATATATTATAAATTGTACACTTACGTTTTTGTTGTTGTAAATTGTAAAATGGTCAGGGGTACTTATTAGCGAGTAAGGTTAAGATGATGGTAGAGTAGAACTACAGCTACAGCGCGCGTGGGTGGGTACTTATTCTATATAGTCTTTCCAGAAAACAGTGACCGGCATTTGTAAATTTACCCTAGCTCCCTGAAGCCCAACGAGCAACGCAGAAGTTTTGCAACAAAGATTGGAAGTGGTATCGACCGATAAGCCTGTTCTTGAACACTCATCAGCGGCTGGAACATTCTTTATAGCGTCTGGAACACTTACCAGCGTCTGGAACACTCTTACCAGCGTCTGGAACACTTACCAGCGTCTGGAACACTCTTACCAGCGTCTGGAACACTTGTCAGCGTCTGGGACACTCCTTGTCTTCAAATATGGCCCAGATTCTTAGAACAAGGACCCAGTTTCTACGACAAGGATTATTGAAGTCGAAACCATTCTCTACAGCAGCCCCTGCCACACCCACCCCAAAGCCAGCAGTAGCCCCTCCAATCATCCCTTCAGGGTCAACCGTAACCGCCGTAGTGACCTCCGTTCTGAACCGCTCCCAAGCCGGATTTAGCGAACCCAAAGTTCCACTGAAGCAGAAGTTGAAACTATTTTTCAAATATCTTTACAACGATTACAAGGAAGTTTTTGTTGAAACTGTTGCGGATGCTAAAGCTAAACCCAAGAAAGCCGCTTTTTACATCTCTCTTGTTTCCAGTCTGGGATATTTTATGGCCACTAATCCCACTGTTAGGAGCTACAACCACCAAGTAACCAAAATGGACACGGATCTATCCATTTTGAGCAAAGATGTTCGAAATCCCCGTTCCGAGATTTATCTCCACACCCTCAGAAAGATGGAAATGAAGGGTCAACTTCGGTTTCAGAGTTTCGGATTTTTTACTTTAGTCTGGAAAGATAACGAATCCATGCAGACAGCCTTGTATCATTCGAAGTGTAAATATATCAAGCCAAGATGGTCTGAAATCGTACAAGATAGAATTGTTGACGTTGGTTTCATCGGGAAATGGTGGCTTCTTGAGAGAAATATGAGAGATTTTGATGTTAATCCTACAGAATGGGGAGAACCCATCGATCCTACTTCTAGTTTGACCTTTAATCTTGTGGAAATAAGAGCCAGTTTGAAGAATAAGTTGTATTTATAATAAGTCATTAGTTAAGTCAAGCTCCGACCGTTAGTTAGCTTTGTTAAATTCTAAACGTATAATCCTTATTATTGAAACGTTATAGACAGCAAGTCGTAGAATAAAATAGCCTTTCTGGAATGTATAAAAATGATGCTCGTCTTCACCTCATTATTCATTCCGTACTTTCATTTATATTTTAGATAACTTGCTTAGAATATCCTGGCATGACAGTGCCTGGATTCCCATTTTAAACTCTTCCAATGTCCTGGACTATTTTTCGGAAAGGAGTAACCCATTCTATGATCGAACTTGTAATAATGAAATCGTTAAAATGCAGCGGCTCAGTCCGGATCAGCGAATGTGAGTAAAATATTTTCTGTAAAGTATTCTTAATTTGTTAAGTTGATATTCAGTTATTTTAAAGTTGATTTTTTCACAGAAATATGACAGGTCTGGAGTACATTCTCTTACATGTTCAAGAACCAATACTGTACGTCATTAGGAAAGAGCACCGACACACAGTCACACAAGTAACGCCCATAGCTGACTTTTACATAATTGCTGGAGTAGTCTACCAAGCCCCCGATCTCGGATCTGTTGTAAACTCTCGACTGGTGAGACTACCTAATAATAATGCATAAATCTGACGGTTTTATATGCTAAAATTTTGGTATTAAACTCCCCTTTTCTCCTTTCAAAAAAGTTAAACACGGTCCATCACCTTCAGGCCGCTTTCGACGAATGCCTTTCCTACAGTAGGTATCACCCTTCCAAGGGTTACACGTGGGAGTTCAAAGAAAAGCAAGATCCTGAAGAAAAGGTACCAAAGAAAGAAAAGAAAGAAGAACCCAGTTCAATATTCCAGAGACAAAGGGTTGACATGCTTCTTGTAGAACTTTCAAAAAAGTTTCCTCCCAAACTGCTCCAAATTGAAGGTCCTCCGCAGCCTAAATCTCAACTCTCTAATGGAAATCAAAATGGTAACTCTTGAGTGGTTCTATATGTATAATTCACCATTTTTTCCAGATGATAAGAGTCATAACTTGTATTCGCTCCTTTTATTTTCAGAATCATCTAACAAATCCAGCAGCAATAATATAGATCAGAATCTCTCCCAAGATATCAAACCTGATATCCAAATTAAGCAAGAGAAAGATTTACAGAATTCTCCACAAATGAAGCCCCCTCCAGAGAAAAGGCAGAAACTTGGATAACTTTCAGGCGATGTTAGCAAACAACTACTCCATTTTTTTTATTATAAACCTTAAAGTTGAACTTATTTATAGTTTGTACAGTTTTTGTATAATACAATCCCCCTAAGGAAAAGTCACGGCTCCCAAATTATTTAGGATTATTAGGATTGTTGGAAGGAGTTTTCACTTTTGGCCAATGATCCACAATCCATTTCCGAACATCTTCAACCCCTTCCCCATTTGTAGCACTTACTTCCGCAGTAGAAACTCTCTTTCCTGCCTGGGACACCACTGTATCCAACCGCATCATGAATTTCAAATGGTTCAACTTTTTCCTGTCTGTAAGATCCGTTTTTGTAAGGACAATCAGTATTTTGGCTCCTATTAATTTTTCATGGGATAAAATCTCCATAAGAAGAACAGTCGATATTGAAACTTGAAAGAGATTACTACTGTCTATTACGAACAGTACCTGGAAACATAAATCAAACATATTCATTCTAAACTAAGAATCGGGAACTACTCCGTTCCTGTATTCCATTAAAAACCTACCAAAGTATCTGCTGTAAAGTACGATGGCCAAAGTGGCGACATAGTTCCTCCAATCTCTCTAATTGCCACGAAATCCCTCTCATTTCTAGCAGGTTTATCTTTCTCAGATTGCGATGGACCCTTTTTAGGAATTTTCATAATATTAGAACCAACCGTTTCAACCGTACTCGTTCCATCATCAACAGTTGATGACTGGAGACGCTTTAAAAGTAGCGTTTTTCCAGAGCCTGACGGTCCTATACAAATACAACTCAACATTGCCATATCTTACCACACTTTCTCTTCAAAGAACTAAAAGATAAGTCTAAAAAGAGATGGACGTTGGATTCAATTCGGACATCCAGTCCAGATTCAATAGTCTAGTCTCTATAGCATGCCATCCGGTTTTGTGATGACAACGGTTGCCCATCATCGGCTCCGTTGCGACGGTTGCTGCCATGCATATCCAATTCATTATTAAAAAGCTCAATCCACACACCTATAATTGCTAAATATTCATCTTTTTACAGCATCTGAAGCATCTGCATTAACCTCACCATTTTAAAGGCTTCAAACGGTACATTTTTGAGGCATAAAATGCCTTAAACTTGTCACAATTTCCCTGACAAAGCATAACTTTCCATGTCATTTTAACCATCAAATACAGTGCTTATAGTCCCTTATTTTTAAACATTTCTACTCTAAAATATTCCCAATATCAAGAAAGTTTCGAAAGGATCTAGACTACCAAAATCATCCTATAAACAACCATGTACCCTAAATCCTCGCCCATATGCCTCGGCTTATATCATGAAAAAGAAGATATTTAGAAGCATGTTTAACATGGGAGAGATACCCCTTTTAACATGTAAAGGATAGGTGTGCGGCATAATTAACGAGGGCGGTATATCCGACGGACTTTAGGGTAATTTCTCCAAATTTCCTACAAAAAAGGGGCGAGTTGAGACAGGTAAATCGCCCTGGAAGTTGATCCAATTAAGAAGGTGAAATGAACAATAGTGGAAAGTGGAATTGGAACCAAAAGTGGCTCATTTATTACAATTTACCTTCTTTTTTTTAGTGATTTCGCAATAAATATTTTGCAGCAATCCGGGACATAAAAGAGGGTTTAATGGCTCCTTCGTGGTAAGAAAAATTATTATTTTTAGCTGAAAATGTTTAAAATTACGGAAAATAACGCTAATTTTGGTAATTTCAGGCCCGGAATCCGGAAATCATGTTGATTTAGGAGTTTAAGAATGTAACTTTTGAAGGCCATTAATTCCGGAAGTTATGGAGGAAACGCTCTTCTTGTTGTGAGTGAATTAAGTAAGTAAAGCTACAATTACCACCGTATTTCCCGTTTTAATGCCTCCCCCGAAATAATTCCACCCCGGGTTTGGTTTGGTTGGTTCCCCATGGTAAATCGGGGTCCGAATCCGAATTAATAATTCCCCTGGGGCATTAAAACGAGAAATACGGTATAAATAAATGGGTTGTTTTTGGTGCATAAGCATAATGTGTGTGTTTTTCTGTAGAAACTGTGAGTAATTTGGAGTGGGTGTGGTTAGAGATGTCTTCTGGTGCATTCCTTTCGATAATCCCCAACGAGCCCCCACCGCTGGACACTTCGGAAGATGAGGATAGTGAAGAAGTCCCTGGCCTCAAACTTGACCTTAGTGACAACTCCTCGGTTGACCCTCCTCCTCCTATAAATGACGTTCATCAGTCTGAAAATCCCACTAAAGACGGTCCAAGTGATGTTGAAACTTCTCAAACCGGTTGTGCTGATAATTGTATTGATGGAGATGAGGATGACGACTTTGCTGATTTCGAATATTCAACTGTGCAACAATTACAATCGGCTACGGCTACACCCTCAAAAACACAAACAGAGAATCCAGTCAGTAGTAGCATTGAGACTGAGAAGGTTGTCCAGACTTCGGTGCTACTTGAGGATGAGGATGACGATATTGTAGATTTCGAATGTTCAACTGTAAAACAATTCCAGTCGGCCACACCGTCCCAAACACAACCTGAGAATAAAGTCAGTAGTAGCATCGAGAAAGTTGTCGAGGCTTCGCAGCTACCCAAGGATGAGGATGACGATATTGCAGATTTCGAATGTTTAACTTTACAACAAGTCCAATCAGCCATACCCTCACAATCACAACCCAAGAATCCAGCCAGTAGTAGCACCGAGACGGAGAACGTTGTCCAGACTTCGCAGCTAACTAAGGATGAGGATGACGATATTGCAGATTCAACTGTACAACAATTCCAATCGGCCACACCCTCCCAAACACAACCCGAGAATCCAGCCAGTAGTAGCACCGAGAAAGTTGTCCAGACTTTGCAGCTAACTGAGGATGAGGATGACGATATTGCAGATTCAACTGAACAACAATTCCAATCGGCCACACCCTCCCAAACACAACCCGTAAATCCAGTCAGTAGTAGCATCGAGACGGAGAACGTTGTCAAGACTTCGCAGCTATCTGAGGATGAGGATGACGATATTGCAGATTCAACTGTACAGAAATTCCAATCGGCCACACCGTCCCAAACACAACCCGAAAATCCAGCCAGTAGTACCATCGAGAAAGTTGTCCAGACTTCGCAGCTACCTGAAGATGAGGATGACGATTTTGCAGATTTCGAATGTTCAACTGTACAACAATTCCAATCGGCCACACCCTCCCAATCACAACCCGAGAATCCAGTCAGTAGTACTATCGAAAAAGTTATCCAAACTTCGCAGCAACCTGAGGATGAGGATGACGAGTTTGCAGATTTCGAATGTTCAACTGTACCACAATTCCAATCGGCCACACCCTCACAATCACAACCCGAGAATCCAGTCAGTAGTACCACCGAGAAAGTTCTACCTGAGGATGAGGATGACGATTTTGCAGACTTTCAAGATTTCAGTGATCCCACTCCTTCTGCTAGTTCTGCCCCTCCTCCTGAAAGAACCCGAAGTATATCTTTCTCTTTTCTTAATCCACGGTTATCTGCAGACTTTTCGGCAACCCTAGAGTCAAAGTTTGAGAACTTGGTTAAATTCGTCCTTCCTCCAGAAGAGAAAGAAGCTATTCCAGAAGATCAAATAAGTCTTGAAGAAGATGCAGCTTCAGGGTCATCTGGATTTAGAAGTATTGATAAAGAGCTTAAGGAGGAAGGAGACCCTCATTGGGCCCATGTACACGATTTTGAAGAGAGTAAAGGGCTGTTGTTCAAATGGTTGAATAGTCAATGTCAACAGAAGCTGTATCGGAGCTTAAATATAGACACTAGTACTGTAGTAAGCTGGAATATATTTCGAATTATCTATTTTATGGTAGATGATTATGGAAGTTGTAATAAACTATTAACTTTACTATTGTAGGTCTACACGGAAAGGTGGGGAGCGATAGAAGTACCAAAATTTGCGTCCAGTCTTGGTGACACGCCTTTACTTCAACCTCAAATCTGTCCATCTGCTAATTCTTCTAGGTCAAAAGAGGGCGAGGTCGAGAATGGTCCTCAAAGACGGTCTTCTGGTTCAGATGGTGAGTATCTATCTCCCTTTTCTCGTCTAAGTACGTCAAATTTAATACAACACAGACCTTTAACTCTCAAAAATGCTATATAAAGACTTTTCCCCTCTAATTTAATTTCATGCAGCATTGTGGAAGCTTGAATACAACACTAATTACTTCTGTAAGGTGTTAAAATGGTGTCAAATAATTACGAATGTGTAATGTCTAACTCTTATCCAATTGTTTTTTCCAGACACTCAAGATTCCAAGGTAAATAAACCCCTGAGTGCCGAGGCTCAACGGATTCTCCAACAAATACCTGATATTTCTTTTATGAAATCAAAAACGTTAGTATTTCCACAGGCAGCCTCGTCCACCAATTCCCTACTTTAACATTGCGCTAGCTAAATAGTTAAATATTAGTTCGTACCTAGTCAATCACAAAGGAGCGCATGGAGACGTCCAATATATTTTAATTCTTCTCAAGCATAATTTTATCATGTTTTGCTTGCGAATGACCAAAAACCAAAAAACATTCCCTTATATGCAAAAAACAAAGTTCGAGGTTGTCAAATGACTGTTCGAATCGGTAGTATTACTATGATTAACTCCTTATCTTACTCCATAAGTTCTAGGATAAGGGACAAACTGACTCGTTGATCAATATCGTTCGGCTGCAATATAATATGTAAAGAAAGACGCCGTCGCTATAAAAAAAGATACCTGGAATTCGGAATTTATGAGTTTTAATCAAAATAAAAGTGTATCCGTCGTCAGGAAGAAAATACTTGATCAAAGTTTTTAACCCCCAAAGTTGTGATACAGACATTACTGGAAAGTATATAATAAAACACGAGACATTTCCAATTTATTCCTGTATTTAATTTACGCACAAAATGCTTGCTGGTATCGACGATATAATAATATTAAAAATTTAGAAAATAGATCCCAATAATCAAAGAAGAATTTAATTTAATAACAGTCAGGTAGAAAAGATCTTTTCGTAGAAAATCATTCACTCGATAAGTTTCTTCTGTTTGAAAAACTGTCTGAGATAAAGAACCTGCCATGTAGCTAAACCTAACAAACAACACATTGAAAATACAGAGAAATACAAAACTCTGGAATTAGTGGATTCATTAGTATCTCTCATTTCCTCTTCTCGTTGCTTCATATACGTAAAGTCCTTTACAATCGAGTCGGACAAGTCTTCCAAACGCTTCAGTTCTACTTCCAATGGCTTCAATTTTGCAGCTTCGTCCAACTGTGGAAACAAATTAGAAAAAACAGTTTAAAAAACGTCCAAAATTTGGATTTTTAAGGCTTAAAAAGTGATTTTACCCCTTCATAATTCTTTGCTTCAACTCCATGCTTAGTGCTCAAGTAAACTTCCTGAGGGAACCCGTGCTGACCTATTCGATTAATTTAAGTAACTTCAGATAATTATACCCAACTATTAGTACCAAAATATACATAATATTCCCAAAAAAACTCACCATGAGGAACCTTAGAACTGAAACAAATCTCATAAACTTCGTATTCATCCGTGGTGAAAGTAAACCTTCCTTTCTCCGCGTGATCCTTCTTCGCTAGAGATCCTCCCTTAGAATCTACGACCTATTGTCCCAAAGTTACAAATCAGAGGTCAAAGGTCACACCCAATTCTTAACCCTTCTTCAAATATATCCATTACTCACATGAAGGTCAACAGTTTGACCCGGAACATCCGTAATTTCATAGTCTCCCGACACCAAAACATCCTTATGGATCTCTTCTCGAAGGCATTTCTGACCGTTCGGTTGCAGTTGGAACATCAACCCCCAACTCAGATCAATAAGGTTCGTCCCAAGCACCAAAAACAAGATAAAGCCCTTCATTTTAGGGCTTCCCGTTACCTTTACAATCCTAAAAAAACCGAAAAACCCGAATAACACCGATTTAGAAGCCATTTAATGCTAACAATATGTAGCCAATTAGCTAATGAGTTTGTAAGTGTTGTTATCAGCTATTTTTAGATTTCTGGATGGCCATACGACCGTCACATTTGACATTTTGACATTCGTCTAAGGAAATACTGGATAAGCACTTGATAAGCACTGGATAAGATGGCTTATCCTGATACGTTTCTTACCTTCAATTTAATCCTTCCTCCTCGGTTCAAAACTTTATAGATCTTTGAAATAAAATAAAATACGGAGATGTTTTCATTTCCGAAAAAGCTGAGTAGAGATTGTTGGGAATTTGAAGGTTGGGAGTTGGACCGGCTAGAGTTCCACATCAGCAACCAGATTATGTACAGGATGGGGTACTTTGCTACTTTACTTTTATGCATTTAGGATATTTTGTAGGGCAACCACTGGGGGTACGGGGGTACATTGTACCCCCTCGTTTTCTAAGGTACCCCCCCTGGAATTACTGAAAGGCCCTATCCTTTACATGTTAAGCAGGATCCGCCCAGCCACATCCCTTCCTATTCTTTAATGCATTGGCACAACCACTGGGAGTACGTGGGTACATTTGTACCCCCTGGTTTTCTAAGATACCCCCTGGAATTCCTCAAAGGCCCTACCTATCCTTTACATGTTAAGCAGGATACGCCCAGCCACACTCTTGCATATCCTTTAATGCATGGGCGCAACCACTGGGGGTACGATTGTACATTTGCACCCCCCCCCCTAGTTTTCCAATGTACCCCCTGGAATTCCAAATAAGCCCTATCCTTTACATGTTAACCAGACCACGCCCAACCACGCCCAGCCAAACCCCTTCCTATCCTTTCATGCTATTTTCAAAATTGTAAATTATTCTAAAGTACGGTGCCCATGCAGACGTACTATTTTGAAGAGTAGCTAACCTGACCTGAGCTCTGAGCTCAGGTCAAATGCCTCAACAATCTGAAAATGCTTTGGAAGTTTTATTTGCCCTATTTGGCGTTCAGAAGCTGAGAAATATAACTAAAAGTATGCCTTAAAAAGCGTCAAAAAGAGCATGAAATACTTTATTTAAAGCTGGAAGGCTGTCATTCTTACAAATTTAGGCATCATTTTGTAAAATTGTCTAAAACGTCAAGCCTCAAAAAGAGAGGCTATAATGATAATGATAATGAATGATTTTTGATTTTGCATGGGATACAGTCAGTGTATTTTATTATATCGTTGTTTTTAAAGAAATGTTTCAGTATCATATTCATATTTCATGCATAATGTTCTTCATCTCATGTTCCTTTTGCAGTTCACTCGTACCGTCGCGTCGTACCGTATAACCTGTTTTAATTCCTCCCCCAGAATGATTCCCCCTCCGGTTTAATTCCCCCCTACCTTTCCAGTTTACAAGTCATATCTTGTCCATGTTAATAGAATTTCTAATTTTTCCTTCGAAGTAATAAAGCCCCAGGGGAATTAAAACAGGAAATACGGTACTTAAAAATTCACAAAGAAACCTGACGTATTTCCCACATTAATATTATCTCGGGCGTTTTATAAGTTTACAATAGAAACGATCCACAGATATTATTCTTTAAAAAGCTACAACCTGTGGTATTAACATTGACTTATCTATTGTTACAAAATACAATACACTACTTTTTACAATCATCAGTTTCAACAGAACTACAACCTCTGACTGACTCTCGATCCTCAAACATGCAAATGAATAGCCCATTTCTCATCAGACAGAATAGAAATGGAAAGCCAAAAGTAGACATTAGCCAAGACACACGTTACACCCACAAATGAACCATAAATTTAAAGCAAAAGCCATGAAACCAAACCAATGTTAATTATACATCCCAGCAAAGTAAAGCACTGAGCAGAAGACAGGTTAGAAATGAAATGGAATCACGCAAGTGGAATTAAAAAACTTAGGGTTTTTTCCCAGATATCCTTTCTGTCTACAAACACCTACCGTATAGTCTCGTATTACAAGCCCCTCTAGAATAGTATCCCCTTTCCAATACTACTACTAGGTAGGTACAGTAAGTAAGCCTCTTTAATCCTATAATGTTACTCTAAAAACGCTAGAATTGAATAGTGACCCTGGCCGTATTACGGTTGAATATACGGTGTGCTTATTGCTGGTTTATATATGAAAGTTTGCATCTTGTGTACTGATAAACAGTCAAATTGAACGCTAAAGTGCAAGGGAATCGGAGCTAAAGCATTAGTCGTAGATATGAAAAAAGCATAAAAAACTATAGCAAGGTCCACTCCATCAGTTCAGTTGTCGTCAATCAATATTTACACCTGACTCGTCGCGATTTACCTCTACGCTTTCCCTGCATATCCATCCCATTCGCATATAATGTGAACGTTAGTACGTATCCTACCTGTAAAAACCACCGAGTATGTATGCATTATTATGTCAATCTAACTAAACCCTGGCTACTTAGTCCTACTTTCACCTGTAATCCCCTCGTATTTCCATTATTCTCCTTACCCGAATTCGGGCATTCATTCCCAGCCACAGTAACAGTTCGTTGAGTCCCCTTGCCATGCAACTGGACGTGCCAACTGGCCCTCTCTACTTTCTTGCAGTTATTCAGTTCTTAAATATTAAGAAAAACCCCTTCATATCTTCAGAACTTTTAATTAAAACCCCCAAGTACATTTGACAATCTACACAACAATACCCGGATTTCCCCTCATTCTTCTAAAAATCCGATCCTCTTATATAACAAACTTTTCTACCTATTCTTGTGCTAAACGAAGAAAGCTTTGTCATTGGATTTGGAGCTGTGGACCTCTGTATAAATCCCTAATTTCATTCCGAGGGGCTCCTGATTGATCAATTTATTTCCATCCAACTGAAATCCAAATCGGATCCCATTACCAGAGACATTCGTTTACAAGTTATGTGAGAATACAATAGTCTGCATTTCACTGATAACAACCTCTTCCAATACCTTCTCTTACACATTCAACGTTTACGTGACTTTCCCCCTGAATAAACCAGTCTTTCTTATACAAGAAAGGTATTTAAAAGCAACTTTGCATGGGCATAAAACCCAGTCAGATACTCTTTAGGGATTCTGTGTAGCAAATAATGACTATTTTTGTCGATATTTAACCGTTCAAGACAGGCTTGCATAACACCTTTCTTCCCATGCATTTCATTCAATGATAGCGTTTCTAAGCCCTATAGGGTCTCCAACTTATTTCCCCTTCCATCATCATCAGCCCCCATTGCAATCCTGCGTTTGAGTTAGTTTGATAGATATTTTTATAAGTAAACGCATTTACAACAAAAGAAACTGTCGTCAGACGTTGACTTATGCTGCTTGCTGCATGGGGGAAACCTTTTGTTCGTTATGGATAATGAACTTCCGTTTTTCTGGAAAATAGTATCATCATCGCAGAGCATAATACAACAAGACTATACCTACCTACTAAAACTACGACATTGACTTTTTTTTACACATCCTGGAGAAAGTTTAGAGGGGGTGGGAAGTGAAGGGATGCATGGGAAGGCTTTATCTGGCTCAACATAGGGAATTCAATTCAATTAATAAATGGAAACCAGAATCCTGTCTATCTAACCCCGAAGAAAGTTTGAGAAGACCCTAAAAAGGATCACTGAATCATTCATTTCCCTAAAAAAGCATTCAATCTGTATTCGGTGCTGGGAATAACGTTGAGAAACTGCCTAAAAAGCAACCGTTCTTTGGGGAAATCTCCTTGGGCTAAAAAGTTCGTCAAGCGTTGTCCTGGAAAACGCTTCGGCGGAGGTTACTCCATGTAAATCCATTTTTATTCATCGCAGAAGTTGACGACGCTGGAAGGCCGATTCCGACCCATTTCCCCCATTCAATCTATTTTTACTTATTTTTAAGCAATTATGAAGAAAGCTGATCGTGAGTCTTAAAAATTCTTTGTTTCTATTTTTAAAAATAAGCAGTAAAAGTGAAGTTTCGAAATTTAGCTGTAGCTTTCAAGATTTTAGTACACAATTAAGCAGCGATCTTATAAGAAAGGGTGTGGATGCAATTGAATTACAGCTTTTTCGGGGATACCAGCCGTACCGATCTCACTTGCTGGACAGTGGTTGGCATTTAATCATATGGCCAATCATTACCGGAAGTTGCTAAATGTTAAACCTCGAGTGGATAGTGCAGCCCCGAGGATTTCTAACGTTAGGTCCAACCCATCTTTATATGGACAGTTGAATCTGCTAGCTCAGGTAATGAAGAAAGCAAAAAGCATGGCTATTTAAATCACATTAAGACATACCATATTGTCCCGAGTAATGGCCCGGGCTACTAATGGATTTTTCGGGTTTTTTGGGATCAAATTTAACGTACAATTAAAGGGGGCTTATGGGGTAGTTAATAGTAATTAAGGGTGGGCCACTACTCGAGACAATACGGTATGCAAAACTTGCCAATTCTAAGAACGCATGCATACAGTAGAAGTCCCTGTTAAATTATTGCGTTAAGCTAGGCCATTTTTATGCTTAAAAGGGTACCTTCATAGGAACATTAAAAAAACAGCTTTATAAGCTAAAGAATGCCCGAAATCCAGCTATTCTCCAGTTATTAAGCTCATACTCTCCAATAAAATGCCATAAGACATGCTCTTGCTCATCAAAGCGCTGTATCTCTACCATTTATTGCCTAACTTATAACACTAAATCTCTTTCCAAAACCTGACAGCCGACTACAGCCAAACCTAAGAAAAAAGTCAAAAAGTCAATCGGTGGATCGACAACCCTAACGGCAATAAATACCCCGGATTCCACAAACAGGCGTGGCGGACAACCCCCAAGTCGTAAAGTGACATCGGCTGGACATGAATCGTCCATTTGTTCCGAATTTATACAAATAGTTGACGTCGAAACAGACACAGAAACAGCCCAAAGCTCTCCAAGAACCCCGTTGGTAAAGAAACGTCAAGTAAATAAACAAACCCCAGACCCTTCTTCAGCTTCTCAGAAGAAATACACTAAGAAATACAGCTCTCAAGGAGCACTTCTAGATTATCAAGTTGTCTTTGGACCTTCTAGTCTCAAAAGTTCTACCGATGGTGAGCCCATATTCTTCCCTTCTTATTCAATTATTCATAGGTAGATACAAGCAAACAATTCAATAAGACATGCATTGCTCCACCTAGACAAATAAAGCCTGTCTTTACAAGCATAAATATATGCAAAGATAACCCCCACGCTCCCCCCCCCAACCTATTGATTTTTATACACAAATATGCACATTTTAAGTTTTAATTCCTCAAAAAGCATTCTGGTTTCACGGAATCCATGTAATTATTAGCATGCAGGAAGACTGTATGCAGGTCTCTTTGAAACTTTAAAGCTTTCTCTGCAATTTTAAGCTTCATTCCAAAGAAATACGAGCTTTTTACAGCATCCAACAAGGAACTGGGCTAATATATGCCTTTTTACAAGTTCTAAAAGTTACTATAAGAATAGCAAGTACTTGGTATTCACTTTGGAAAGAAAGTTACCTGAATTTTTCATGAGCTGGCTAGCCGGTGTGTAGTTTAGATTGACAAATTATTGTCTCTGTAGAAAAACAGATTTTGTTTCACTGTTTTTTAATACTACCCTTAATACTACTCTATCGCCCATACACCGCCCTCGTTAATTATGCCGCACGCCTATCCCTTACATGTTAAAAGAGGTATCTATCTATTCCATAAACATCTTTTTTTACATATGCATACATACAAAGCCGCGGCATATGGGCGAGGAGTTAGCGGACTCATATAATTAAAACGAACAGTAGTGGCCGTTCCAAAGCGCATATTTTATTCATTGGTTATCTTCCTCGTATGTGGTCTTTCTATTTGTTTCGTTAATTCAATTTAGACCTCCTCCGTATACCCTATTTACTTATCATTGCATTCCCATAAATTCCCTATGTTTTTCCTGCAAATCCAACGAGTCCTATGACCTATGACCTGCTGCATGACATGATGACCGCTTCTATTTTTTCAGCTCTGGAATCAGATTGTGAAAGTCAACCTGAAAAACCACGAGTAGAATCCATCGGAGTGGCAGAAAAGATACTAATGTTTCTGGATCAAATGCACACCTACAATGCAGAATTGCATTTGGACACCCAGCAAAAACTTTTACTCAAGCCTACGCCAAGGAAATCCATGGGATTTCTAAGCAGCAATAAATATCCCCAGCAACTAACCCTCGATTCGAATAACAATCGAAGGGCAAGTATATCAAAAAAGCTCATTCCTGCAGAAAAGGCAGCCCCAAAAACGGCTAAACCACCAAATGCAACTGCAACAAAGGCCTCAAACACTAAATCAAGGCATTCTAATTGTTTCTTGCCCAGTTCTACCCTAACTTCACCTCAAATCGTTAGGAAAAAGCCCTTTGATAACAATACTGCTGTAGGATTAGCTAAGAAAGCTCAGCCCAAACTATCCGATGCTATTAGTAGGGCTAAATTTGCCAGAAGTGGGACCACTAATCCTAATAATTTAATGCAGAGTAAATCTAAAGGTTTCCTTGAAAGAAACTACCCCGGTAGGGCTGAGAAAGAGTTTGCAGCCAGGAACGTTCCAAATCCTAATAAGAAACGGTATCTTAGCGGTGGAAGTTCTGTGGTAAGCTAACAACAAATGCCATGTTATTCCTAGTAATTGTTCCAAAACCCCTCCCCACTTATCCTCTTGAAAAACATAAAAACATCCAAATTGTCAAAAAACTCCTCAGCAAACACTTCCAAGATTTTGGAAATTGTTCCCAAGAAGCTTCCCATTTTCCGAACTTCTTAAAAAACTCCTGAAACATTTCCTGAAATTCCGTCAAATTCATGGGCAGTATTCCCAATTTAATGCCTCTTGTACCCAAAAACCTTCCAATTTCCTCTACAAAATTCCCTTTTTCCTGAAATCTCTCTTAAAACCTTCCAGTTTATGGAGAGTATTCCCAAAAAGACTTCCAATGTAATCTCTATTTAAAAACCCCTTTTAAACTATATTCCTTTTCAGGGAACCATTCGTGGAAGCGATGATTTAACCGCAGAAGACCTCCTCCTAATCCCGAACCCGATGTCACATCGTCATAATCCTCAAAAAGTAGACAGTCCAAGATCAGCAACGGTCAAAGCATTGACTCCCAAAACCCGTCATAAATCCGGAATCATTCATACAGCAACTTCATCAAATTCTAACGGTTATTACACTCAATCGGCCATGAGTAAAGCGACCTCCATGTCCAGTCTGGGGATAATAAATACCAAAGACTCAAGTAGGGACTCCGCATACGGCTTTTCCAGTGGGGAAAGCAGGGTCACATCCACTCGGGAATCTACCCCCGAAAAGTCTAAAAATTATCAAAACCCCTCCCACTGTAAACTCAAGGCTAGGAAGTCCTCTTCTGGAGAAAAACACTATAAATCCTCTTCCGCAGCTAAAACCAGCAGTACTCATTTTAATCCCTCAGAAACAACGAACGATAAGGATAACGCTGGTTTAAACGAGAAGAAAAAAGCGTAAGAAAGTTCAGAATATAAAATATCACAAAATTACAATATCTTTATGCATTTCTGATGGGAATGTTTCTGCATTCTAGAAAGCAATCCTCGGAAGACATTTATCTAAACTTCCTCACTGAAATAACGGAGGATATAGTTGGCCGAGGGATTTATACTAATAAAGGGCTCAAATTATTATTCAAAGCACACATGGACAGCCACGAAGGTCTTGATCTTGTGAGTAATTTAATACAAGATTAGAATATTTATTTAAAACCTCCAGGGGCCTCCAACAGCCTTCTACATCCTAGTAGTAGTAGTGAAGGGCTAAAGCTATTTTTAAATCATGCTTTAAATTCTAAACCACAGAATCGAATGGATAAAATGCTAGAGAAGCTCCGCATGGACCTAGGAATTCCAAAGGATGATACCTTAAACAAACTAGAATTCGGCTACGGTTCCGTCGTCTATACAACCGACTCTTATAATTACCACAATCGGAATAAAGATAACCCCCCAATACCCGAAGTATCCAGCCCTTCCACCTCCGCCCATGAAATGTCCCCCAGTGGTAAAAATACCCACCTCTCCGCTGTAAGAATTCCCCCATCACGAACCAGAGTCTTGACCCTTCCCTATCCCGCAAGTGGGAGTAACTCTTCCTCAGATCAGCAAGGGTTCTTCAGCAGTGAAGAAGGTCATAGTTCAAAGAGTGAAACCGTCTTGAGTGAAACGGAGCTTAGGAGAACGCTCAAAGAGGTCGGCATAGATAGTGAAACGACCCTAGAGATTGTAGAAATAATTAATGGAAATCATAACCATAGAACGTCTACAACGGACGCTTCTGACAATCCTTCCTCTTCAAGTTTAAAGAAATCAAAGATCAACTTCGAGGATAAGCATAGCAGGGTCCGTGATAGCTTTCATTCCCCTCCGAGGAGTCACTCTAGCCGCTGCGGCTCTACGACCGGAGGGTCATCTTAATCCTAAGGTCAAAGGTCACTTTTAGCTCAGTCTTTGATATGCAGGTTCATTTTTAACTAATCAGGACTAGGTAAACTGCTGCGGGTGGACCGTTTCATTTACTTGGGGTTTTGCTCATAAACAACAAAATGTACAAAGTCGAGTTGGAATCATGTTAACATGTACAAATGCTAAATAATATATTTTTGTAGCACAAACCATAATATTATTACAATGTTCAAGAAATAAAGCACACACACGTTTCAACAGTTTACTTTCTTTCATTGTCAATGTCAAAACCTTTATTTTCATACTATTTCATTGTGTAATTACATAAGTCTACATTATACCTCGAAAGCATTATCAAATTTTAATTTACAGATATCAATTCATTACAATACTAAATAACTTTATACACATTAACATTACATTCAGGAAGAACTAATCAGCCTAAAGGTGTGTACCTTCTTGGTAATAATAATTATTTACATGTAATTATTTACACTTCCTCCGTGACCTGTGACCTAGCCTATAATTATGTCGAGTCGGACCGCTTGATCAAGAACTACAAGTTACTACAAGTTAGCTAACACTAATAAGACACTTTTACTGTGAGCATATTTCCTTTCCCTGCTAATTATTTGTTGGTTGTGTTCATCTAGTTATATCCTGACTAACTGTATGTACACTGCTACTGACCTTATCGTAATTTTAACAAAACTCCACACATTATTTACAGGATGATCTTTTCTTTTTTATACTTTTACAGACAGAGTTTTAAGTGTCCGAATAACATGTATCATGCAAATTACCAACTACCTATCGGAATTAATGGATGTTAAGCATCGTTAGCAGCAACTGTTTATAGATTGCAAGCAGCAGCGTTGTTAAAAAGTTGATTTTCAAGAGGGTTAATAGCAGCAAGACTACCAGAGTGGAGTAGCCTTTACAAACATTTGTTAGTTTTTTCATGAAAAAGTTGCTGAGATCAGTAAACTTGCTTCATAGAGTCACACTAACTAACCCCCCTTAATATTTACACAATTCAAGCTATTTAACAAACTCAGCCCTTAAACGTTACTCTTTGTGGAAAGATCTTTATAACTATTCAGTTGAGAAAGAAGGCTTATCTTTTTTTTATCATGTTATCCTGCTTGAAGGCGTTTAGTACAAAGCAAGGATAGAAAGAGACAGTCACTACCCATCTTTAATTATTATTTAACTGCTTGACCACTTAATTTACCTATAGTACGTTGTCTGAAGAAGTTTATCACATGGAAAAATAAACTTGTGGATCAATTAAAAATATGAGCGGATAGAAGAATACATTTTGTATCAGATAGAGACAGATATATAGGAAGGAAGGAACCGTATTTAATACATTGGATTAGACAGGTACGTTAAGCAAGTATACCCACGGGATTATATTATCACAAATTGTGAACAAAGTAAAGGGATTTTTAATCCTCAACTTTTATAAACTTTTCTACAACTACTTAAAGGTTTCGAACTTGAGTAATTAACAGCCTAGGAAAGGTAATTCACGACTCTCCTTAAAATCCTTTAAAAGGTCTCCAGTCGGTTACAACTACTGACCTCAAAATAAATCCAAACCGACTCCGGAGTTTTGACCAAGAAAGACTTTACTAGCTACTAGCTACTGTACTAGATTAATTGACAGTTTAACTCATGATTAATTAGGTCTCGATATATGTTACGCATAACCGTTTCGGAATATATGGAACAAGGTACTCGAATTGTCAAATTATCATGATGGATCCTCAAGAAAGATAGTAGATAGCTACACTCACTACGACGTCTGACTAAAGCTCCCCTTGATCAGTTTGAAACTAAACTGAACAAGGTTAAATTTAGTCAACTCATCTATCAAATCTATCTCTACCTACGGGTGGAAACCACTGTCAATCCTCCTCCTCTTGTTGAGGGTTCTTTCCAGCAGCGGTACCAGGGGGTGACGTAGAAGCGACGACTGGACCAGCGGTCGCGCTGCAAGAAGCTGTGCCTGAATTGCCCGGTTTAGATGACCTGACCGTCTTGGTAGACTTCGACTTGTCCTTACCACCCTGAAGAATCTGAATAAGTTGAGAGATATCTGGGATAATAAAGTCCGGACAGCTAGACCTGTGTTGGCCCCCACTAGGGCTAGGTTCAGTAGGGTCCTGGACCCATACCGTTATACCTAACTGTGCCTGAAACCCTCCGACAATATCCGTTTCTATTTTATCCCCTACCATCAAACATTCAAAGGGTTCTACCCCTAACAGTGTGCAGGCTCGGTGAAAAATCTCCGGCTGAGGTTTTTCCCACTTTAAGTCCCCACTTACAATTATCGCGTCAAAGTGTTCCTGCAACTTCAATTCGCGAATCTGGAAAAACAGCAAAACAAAGTAACGATTAGACTCCGGTTCTTATAGGGCTTCCAAAAAACATCAGCAAACTCACATACAATAAGTGGCGATTGTAGTGATATGCAAAGGTAGGATTTCGAGCACACAGACATGATATTCTCATATGAGAACGCCTCGTTCAATCATTCATTACTTACTGGGCAAGTGAGACGGTTTAAGTGTATTTTTTGTTATCAATCTGCACCCAGGGCTTTCCTGCATAACTATATGAAAAAACACTTTTCACACATAGAGTTGCCAAGTACTGGTCACGTCGCTTACCTTTTCCCATTGAGAATTGGACGGTCCGTTCGTTACAAGTGCGAGTTGGTATTGTTTGTGCAGAGTTTTTAATAAATTTAGTCGAGACTCGGGCAGCGCTAGGGAGCGATACCGGAGCTTTCTCCAGCGGGGATAAATCTCCTCTGGAAAGACAGAAATAATTATGCAAATTAATTACAAATACATCATTTAAAAAGTACGAGTTATTTATCGATTTTTAAGGCCAAACCTGCTAGATCTTCCCAGTCTTCTCCCAAAGCTTCTATCCAAAGCATAAGTCGCCATTCATCCAGGGGCATCCGGGGGTTTTCGGGACATCTTCGAAAGCGTCTTAGAAACGTCTCAGTTGCCTTCTTCGCCACCGGGGCTGGAACTTCCATGTCTCGGGTCATAATCTCGGAGATCTAGAAAATGAAAAATGACATTCATGAGTAAATTAATCAAGCTATTAGGCATCCTAATAATAAATTAACGCTACTTCGCCTTAATTTACACTACCTCCTACTTTACTTCACATGCAATATGAACAATGCTTAGGTTCAAAAAACCTTATGCAACTACAGTACCCAAAAATGCCAACGAGTTCAATGAAATACCATTCATACCACAAACATTTACGCCATAATTTTAGTCTAAAAACATCCAAAATTCTATTTAAGGATACTTTTCCACGTGCCTTCCAAAGATTAAAGTCCCAATATGCTTTTATTCTTATCTAAGATCGTTAAAAATACCCCAATGAATACACGGACGTCCATGAATGAAATCTTTTTCAAACCTCAAACACCAAATGATAAGACTTTAAGTTTAAGATGACGAAACTCCGTCAAAATCCAATACAACTTCTCAAACCTTATCACAAAATCCACACAATTTGCAAACATTCATCCAAGTACCTAAAATAAGTAAATAAACCCCAATAATGCAATGCAATGACCGTTTTACAACATCTCAGATCCTACAAACTTTACATTAAGCTTTTTTATCATTTTTATTTGTCAGTGGTCCACAAGAATAACATAACATAGCATAATATCCATAATATAATATAACGCAGTATCAAATCTTAATTCCCCTAATCTTATCATTAGTTAAATAAACTAGGATTATGTCAAACAAACAAACATCATCTCATCAATAAAGTCGTAGTAAGAAGCATATTAATATTAGCATCTTGTTCTCAGAGTTAGCTCCCGTATAACCTTCATCCCTTAACAATTCAATGGTTCTGGTTCATAGGTCATTACAAATCATTTATTTGTCCTTCTCAAAAAACCCATCAACTCCACAAATATTATTTAACAAACATCAATAAAGTTATCTTCTGCCGAACCAAACCAAACTAAACCTGGATTGACTTAACAGTACCTGACACGCAGTAGAAGAGACAGAGTCATTATTAAATGTAAAAATGTCTTTTTTTTTATCCCTTTTTAACCAATATTTGTCAAGTCTCAGAAAGTTGCCTACTAGCCAAAAAAAACAAACAATTAGTGTACAATACAATGGATAAAATAAACTTTGCTATCTATCTTTCACTTTCATGGAGACTTTATAGCCATCAGCATGGGACTTTTACAATTATTATTATTATTAGTTTAACACTTTTTTTTATTCATTACATTTTGTTATCAGTCATGTTGACAGATTATGATTTATCATCTTTGAACCGTGTCACTTTTATCATTAACGTAGGCATCATCAGCAGTAAGTACAAAGTTTTGTAATGTGACTACAACACAACGCCATGAAATATGAAACAAAGGTTGACTTTTACTTGCGTGCATCGTATGTCAATAAATTCCCTGTCAAAGTTATTTTAATTAAATACTAACACTACAGCAGTTGAAGTAGCGAAACATTTATTAATAGGAATTTAGTTACAGCACAGACATTTTACGACTTAACCTAGGTACAAAATCCAAGTCTTGTTGCGGTTCATGCACCATTATCTACCAATTTCAATATTTATCCGACAGAAGTGAGCTTTTAAAATGCAACACATCAATATTTTTTAATTAAATACCGATACAATACAATAATACAATACAAGGCAAGGCACTGCGGCTGCACTTGGGATTTTGAAGAGTTTTGTTTTGACATTCAATTTTTTTTTACTGAGAACATGCTTTGCTACTTAAATTTGCTATTAAATTTGCAATCATCGTGTATGACCTTTTTTTCATTTTTCATTTTAAACAACACAAACAGTGTTCAAAATGTTTTTAAAATTTATCATAATTAATTATAAAGCTCAATAATACCAGCAACTAGATAAAGTCAACTCTCAATCTCAAGAGTTTCACTTCACTTATTTCAGTTTATTGCGTTAGCAGAATAAATGCAACCAATTTTTTTTATAGCATATCAAATTACTCAGCTCTTTTCAAAGTTGAGGACCTCTACGTAACAATTCTTAACGAGATAGCAATCGCAAATGAGTTCTAGTCTGTGTAGGTAATGACCCTGATGATAAGGGGCACATGCATCCAGCGATACGCAGTCAGTAGACGTTTAATTAATACTTAATGCTCTCCAACTCACAAAAAGATAACTCATGTTCAAGTTCAAAGTAAACTATTTAATCCAATTAATTATAATCCTGTCAATCATCATGTCATACTCTAATACATACACAATCTAAATCTAACTACATATTAACTCCAGCCTCCTTCAAGGCCTTAGCAAGGGCCCTCAAGTGATGACTTTTGGCCAAAGCCGGTCCCTTACTTTTAACTACTTCCTTCGCCTTCTCAGAATTTTTACAATTAACAGCCGCAACGAAAAAGTCCTCATAAGCACTCAAAGTGCTCTGCTCAATACTACTTTTATATGCCACGGAAATGTTTTTAATCAACGCTTCCAGGAAACCACTATCTGCACAAAAGTCTGCCAACCAAGGCAAAATATCTAACAGACATCCCACAGTTTGCAGAGATAAGAACCACATCTCCTTAATCTCATTCCAGACACTTCTGTAATTCGATGTCAACTCTAGAGTCGGTGGACTTGAAACTTCATCCGGTAAATGAGCATCCCAAACAAATCGAACTACAGACTGTCCAAACCTGAACGCCGTATTATCAGTTCCAGCAATAAGTTGGGAAGTGATAAAGTCTTCCTCCGGAGTGATACTTTCCCCTCGTGCTTTAGCGTCTAACGTTTTCTTTGCAATGTTCATCAAAAGAAGGAGACCCAAAGAGGCCACGTTGGACATCAGCGGAAGGTCATCCTCAGAATTGGTCAATATAGGCATAGCACTAAAGGCCCATCTCATTAGCTGCTGAAATACGGGCGACAGGGCTACAACATCCGAATCCAGCACTGTCGAGTTTATGAAGATGTTACAAACGTTCATAATCGCTACCCGTTGTCTAGTCAGGATCTTCTTAATCTCTTCTTCACTAAGTTCAATCTCATCCTCCGGAGCTTTTGCCTTCTTCCCTGGTTTCTTTGGGCGAGATTTCTTCTCAAGCACTTCCAACAGGTTTTTGTAAACGGACCAGTTATGATGGACAAAACGGGAAAGATGCTCTTCCCCCTCGGAATCCATGAGCATATGAACCCCTCTATCTTCCGCCGTGAAGTTACACAATGCGGGTAAAAGAGTCACTAAGACCTCGGGCATTAAAGGCTCCATACATTTGCCCACCTCGGCCAAAACTTGGTTCTCCGGACTTAGAGCATCCTCCTCATCTTGATAAGTTTCAAAAACCAGGGCCAACATGAAAGGAAGAACCTTATAAACTTCCTCCTTCATTGAAGCCGCTTCATCAGCAAGCCAAGCAGCTAGACACCGGATGGACGCAGTTGTAAGAAGCTTCTTTCTCGGATCCCAGAACTTCTTTGGATTCTTTATAGCCTCCTTTTGAATCTGATTAATAAATCCCAACACGGCCCAATAAGCCCCTTTCAACGAGTGAAACACCTGCTCCTTTTGCTTCTCATCCAAATTCTCAAAGTGCGTTCCTGCCATGAATCTAACCGTAGTTTCAATTATAGCATAACAAGCTCCAATAAGGTCATCGTTAGCCATGACCTTGTCCAAATTCCTGTCCTCCAGAGCCATCCTAACTTCAATACAACTCAGATGAACCAGCAGTACAAGGAACTGATAAGCTTCCGGCCCTTCTTCAGTCTTCTTAATTATCCAGTCAACCCCCAACGTAGTTAGCATAACTGATGCCAGCCGTAGGGCCGGATTTCGTTGCTTTTCCGTAATCTTACTGGATAAAATATCCACCAACCCCGTAAGTATAGCTGCAGGCCAAAATTTCTGAGAAATCTCTTCCAAACTTATATTATAAGTTGGGAGTATTCCAGCAATGAGTCCACAAACCTCGAACTTAGTCTCCGATTGATCCGTCTCAAACTGCAGGGTAAGCCTGTCCAATATATCCGCAAAACTTTCTTCAGAATTCGCCCAAGTTTTTGCCTTAAGCTTCGTCCCAACTGCTCCAATTATCTCTAAAGCCTCATCAGAATTAAACGCTTGATTTGCATAAAGCTCGCATAATCGCTGAATAGCTCCACACTTTACTAAAGCATCCCTCCCAGAATCAACCGAAGCAACCGACTTAAGACAATGGTAAGAGTCTCTAACAACTTGCAAAAGCTGGTCATCCTCTTCATCCCCTTCCTCATCAGCTTTCTCAATAATATCCATAAAAATAGGGATAGAATCCAACATTTCCTTTTTCTGAGCTATTTTCGGATCCGAGCAGAACGTCGTTAAGATCGATAGAGAAACAGACTTGTATAAGACAGCCGGACATTCTGCAGTCGAAGGGGAGATCAGTAGCCTCAGCAGAAATTTGAAACCTATAGCTTCAAAAAGTGCATTTCTAGTGTCCGCCGTCAGTTTACTCCCTTTTACGACTTTAGTTACGAGGAAGAGAGCGGCCATCTTCTCCGTGTCATTTTTAGCCCCTTGTAGAGCCCCTATGCACTTTTGCACAGCTGGATCGATTTTTGCAGACATTATGCTAAAGGCTTTACTTTACTCAACTCTAGCCAAACAACCTCGGGCTTAAGAGCTACTACACTGGGGTTATTCTGCTGGTTGTCGGAGTAGCAGCAGATCCCAAAAACTCACACGAGTAGTTTTACTAAATGGAAACTCCTCTATCTGCGACGGCCTTTCTTCGTCCTCTTTTCAGAGTAACAAGGGGAAATATTATCGATCTTATGCTGCTAAAATTGTCGAGTTCTGCTGAGCAAGAAGCCGCACACTTTCCAAGTAATTTTGCCAACAACTTTCACCAATAGCAATCCTTCTGGTTAATAATGTTCCTTATAACTTGATCCCAGTCACGAGGATGTTACAGACAAGCACAAACAACTCTCACGTTCAACTCTGACCTTCAACTTTCTCTATAGAGACTTCCGATCAAGTGCTATGCATGTGTAATGTAATGGAGCTTCTACTTCAGCCTGCCTGCGTGTCACAAAAACTTTTGTTACAGATTTTTTATCATGATTAGGAATACATTTATAGAAAGGCCTGGATGATTAGGATCCTTTTGAATCTAATGATTTGATTAATCAATATTTTTTATGTACTTTCCCGTACCTAAATAAATCCTTGGTGGAGAAAGGTTATCCCGAGCTGGCTTTTTCTTTCCTAATGGCAATTAAACGTCCTTTTTATCTCACACACGATTGATTTCCTAGTTTACTTTATCCGCTTGCTTTCCCGTCACTTATCTAATCCTACTTTACTCTTGTGCAGGCAGGAGACAGCCTAAGGGGGATTATTAGAGTCAATTTATGGAAATATTATCCAAGCTTCACGTTCTACTTTTACCGGAAGTGGATTAGGAAATAGTTTGCCCTACTTTTCACGGCTTCCAGAGTTATAAAATGTAATGTAAATTCGGAAAAAGAGGAGTAATATTGACCTGAGAGATATGGAATTGAGACTGAATACCGAATTGAAATCTTAAATCCGTTCAGAAGAGTCCTCCCTCTCCCCCTACTAACTCTGTTCATTACAACATAAGACTACTTCATATGAGATAAACACTATTTTTAGAGGTTTTAAACAAACTCGGTGTGTTTCTATTTTTAAATTCAATCCCCCGAGTTCATTGCATCTTTAAGCGGATATACATACAAGTAAAACCGAGACTTTCCATAGGGATTTTTTTTAATATACACCCACAGGAAAGGAAATGTTTATCCCCAGACAGACGTAGACAGGAGGGTTTATAGTATCTTTTTCTTACAGGATAAAAAACTAGCTTCCCTTATACTTTATTTAACCCAGAAAGTAGTTGTATTTCTTATTAAGATAAGCTCAGAAAAAGCATTGGTTACATATATAAATTTATGAGGCTTCTTTATATATATCCTTCTAATAGAGAAAGAATCCTTCCCAAAGTAGTAAAGGGCTTATCACCTTAATCGTCGAAATAGCAGCCCATGCCTTGCAACAGTATCCATATTAAAAATTAAGTCTCAATCCCCTCTGAATTAACCCGGCCCCGGGTTAGTATTGGGAATATACGGTCTTCAGGCATGACCGATTAATCAAATCCTTCTCGCATAAATAGTTGTAATATGATAGAGCGAATTAAAACTTTTTTGGGATAAATATACGCATTTGAGTCTCGTCTCCTAAATAAAGAGGTTTATTTACGCTAAATTGAGGTTGACAGTAGTTGGCTTTCTTATAAATTTAATCTTACTAGCTGAAATAAATTAATGCGTTTCTGTCTGACTCTCAGTAAACGCGTTGCATACCTAATACTACATAACGTGTGATGTGATGATATTTTTCAAATGCTGTAATAAGGAGGTCTGCGATTACAGATATTTCCTTATTTTTGTAACATTGCCAAATGGTAAACAAGTGGGAGTTATACAACCTCCAGTTATGGCGTCATTGATCATGAATGATTCACGACCAATTATTATATACTTCGATTTCAACACAGGTTGACTTTATCGTGCGTACTACTGCTGCAGAGATTTTTATTAATTTCGTGCGTGAGCATTTTTTCTAGTTCAATACATTACGTCGCAGACAAATATACATTGTGCTAAATTAGAATAAATGATGAACTATTCGACCCATCTTTTCAAACTTTTCCAACCGTTTGATAAGTAAACTGCGTCAGCGATAATAAATTTATGTAAGCTCTTCAATACATTAAAACTGCTCCTCTAATCCAGTTACAAACGTGAATGATAAAGTCAATCCACACAGATTTACTTTCCTTGTGCGTTTCAAATAAGTTTTTAGCGACAAAAAGTGCCCCACCCAACTACCAGCAAGTGACCTCGCTAAATCAACTGGATTAACTACTAAGATTAATACAAAAACCCCAATAAAAGTCAAACACACTGCCCTACCCTATTGAGCTTTCATGAATAAGTTAATCGCTTTATTGATCGACTAACTTAAGGCAAATGAACCTTCCTCCAAAGCAATAATAGCTGAGCTGAGCTGATCATTTCATAAATGTAAAAATACAAGAGGAAAGTCAGCACAAAGACAGTGAGAAAGAAAGTTGGATTTATCGAAA
This sequence comes from Hydroisotoma schaefferi, assembly GCA_034682405.1. NCBI lineage: Eukaryota > Metazoa > Arthropoda > Collembola > Entomobryomorpha > Isotomidae > Hydroisotoma > Hydroisotoma schaefferi. The sequence continues at coordinate 171 of JAQFZX010000955.1, read as the reverse complement.
CTTCTGTTTCGGACGCATGGATTATTTATTCAACAACTGCCGTTATTTCTCATGCATCTGAATTCCTGATTGATAAGAGCCAGCGATTCTTTTATATTAATAGAAACTGGGACATTTAAGTTAGATTTATACTAAAAAACGTGAGATTTCTCACAGACTTCCAATACATTG